>CM035223.1:18433382-18450271 GCA_020233015.1 Callinectes sapidus | reverse complement strand
ATATATATATATATATATATATATATATATATACACACACACACACACACACACACACACACACACACACACAAGCTGTCCCGTGAGTTAAGGTACATACTTTAGGATTTAATAGTTTAAGTAATTATAAGTCGAAAATACTCTATACACTTATGCTGTGTTTTCCCTTGTTTTGCTAGAAATTTACGTAGAAATGTTGTCTTGCGGGAACCGCTCGCCTTGGTGAGTCTCGGTTCCCTCCATGTACTCAAGTTGCACTCACGCGTTCTTATGATTTTCTTTGTAAGATATAGACACTCAAATTCTTACAGTAAACAGATAGCACACACGCTCATAACATAAATTAGAATATTGGATGATTTAAAGGGATTTACAAGGTGACAGGGATATCAACAGCTTGGAGGCAACAATAGGGAGATCGTGAAGCAGGTCAGTTGCTTTGTGGTATGTTTAGAGAGTAACCCTTGAAATCACTGTATTGCAGTATTAACTATTTCTTGTTTAACACATGCAAAATGCAAATGCAAAATAATCTCTGGTTTGCTACCTGTTTACTGTAAGGATTCAAGTACGTACATTTTACTAGGAAAAAAATTGTTAATGTGTGACACCACTCAAGTACATATAGCGCCACGGACGGAAGGGAGGATCCGGAGACCCACCAAGGCGACACAACACACAATTTTCAAGGTTAATTTCTAGTAAAACAAAGCAATCACAGCATATGTGTATAGAGTACCGTATTTAACGGTGTATAAGACGTGCTTTACTTAAAAAAAAAAGAAAATGGCTCCAAAAATTGCCCTGTGTCTTACACGTCTTACACATTGAGACCTGTTAGCCTAGGCTAACCCAGCTCTGATGCTCACTTACCCAGCTTAAACTTACCTACCGTATACTCCATGCATCTTTATTTCATTTATGGTATTATTGCATTATTACCGGTGCTTTAAAAAAATAGAATCGTGAAAATAAAAAGCAATTCAATCTGAAATGCTGTGACTTGCGTTTATAAACATCAGCTGATCGGCGCTCTGACTTACCGGTACCGCAATCTGTCGCTGAGGAATATAACTACGGTATGATCATTATTACTACTACTATTATTATCATCATCGTTGTTATTATTATTTTTATTATTATTATTATTATTATTATTATTATTATTATTATTTTGATTGTTATTGTTATCATTATTATTATTATTATTATTATTATTATTATTATTATTATTATTATTATTATTATTATCATTTTCATTATTATTATTATCATCATTATTAAAGTCCATGCATCCTTATTTTACTGCTGGTATTATTGTATCATACCGTTGCTTTAAAAACATTAATAAAAATGAAAGCATCAAATCTAAAGTTGATTGTGTTTATAAACATCAGCTGATCGGAGATCCGACTTACCGGTAATACCATCTCTTGGTGAAGAATAAAACTACAGTAGGATCGTGGCCAGCGTTGCAAGATGTATGATATAGGTTAGACTTGTTGCCACAATAATTTCATAATCATAACAAAAGCACAGCAACACTCTTACTATCATGGTTGTAGGAGGAAAAAGAGCCAGCTACACAATCTCCTTTAAATCAAAAGTGGTAGATTATGATGACTTTTCTAGTTTTGAAGATGATTAACATTTTTTTTTTTTTTTTTTTTTTTTACGTTTACTCGTATGTTTCAGTGTAGTGGCAAAATGATATTGTAAAAGGATTCTACTTTACCTTACTTCCTGCTTTATGCACTGCTGGCTTAATTTTCGTGTCCAATGTTTTGTTATTATTATTATTATTATTATTATTATTATTATTATTATTATTATTATTATTATTATTACTATTATTATCACTACTAAAACCATTATTATTATCATTATCATTATTATCATTATTTCCCACTATTGAGATACGTTGTGTATGTTTATTGCTTGCCGTTACTGATAAATTGCTTTTATACAGCTATGTTTCTGCTTGTGTAACATACAGCTAAAATGTTTAAACATTATGCTTAAATACACACAATTTTTTTTTTTTTTTTTTTTTTTTTTATTAATCTGACTTGCTGAAGTGGCGGGTGCGTCTTACACGCCTATACGTCTTAAACACCGTCAAATAAGGTATTTTCCACATAAAATTACCTAACTATCGAATCCCAAAGTATGTCGCTTATCCCACGAGACATCCTGTATATTTACAACATACTAAATATTAGATCAAATTTTGGTATGAAAAACTGTTGGATTTTGAAAAATAGTTTTGTTGATGCTTAAGTCTCCTTCATCTTTCGGCTATTCCCATTTTGGGATCGCCACAGCGGATCACTCGTCTTTGACGAGCTCCGCATATTGAGTTGGCAGATATTTTTACGCCGGATGCCCTTCCATGACGCAACCCTCCCCATTGATCCGGTCTTGGGACCGGCACTGAGTTGCACTGGCTTGTGCCCCCAGTGGCTGGGTGTGTGTGTGTCACACACTACACACCGGGACGGCGAGACCACAACCCCTCGAGTTACATCCCGTACCTACTTGCTGCTAGGTGAACAGGGGCTAGATACACATTAAGAGGCTCGCCCATTTGCCTCGCCGCACCCGGGAATCGAACTCGGGCCCTCTCAGTTGTGAGCCGTGCGTGCTACCACTACACTACGCGGTGTCTCTTGTTGGTGCTTAAGTATTTTATATATATATATATATATATATATATATATATATATATATATATATATATATATATATATATATATATATATATATATATATATATAATCAGTAAAATCTTCAGAACAGTCAATTTATAAATTTCCTAGAATTTTCAGGAAATTTATAAAGTTACAAAATTACAAAATTACAAAAAAAAAAAAAGGATATTAAGAAATGTAGTAGTTCTAGGTTAGGTTATGTATGGTTACAGTAAAATCTTGAAAACAGTGTGTGTGTGTGTGTGTGCGTGTATATGTGGATGTTTGTAACCAAAAACACCATAGAAAATCATAATCGTTGAAACAATAAATTAGTGACATTATTAGCTCCTAAAACTAGCAAATTTGCAAATTTCGTGGTAATTTTGAAAAAATTACTGATTCCTAGAATTTTCATAAAATTTACAAAGTGACTGTTGCAATCAATACGTTTACAAAATTAGTAAAAAAGTTACGAAATTTACAAATTTACTGGAGGATCAACTGTAATTGGTTAATTTGTAAAGCACCATAGAAAAAAAAATCCATGAATCAGAGAGAAAGGTGAAAAGAAGTAGAGTCGATTTCAAAAGTGATGAAGTGGGAAACAATGTGGCAGTTCCTGTGCCCCTGGTGGACCATGGCAGAGGTGATGCCAGGAACATTCTAGGTGTTCCTTTGAATAGGAACATTTCCACAGACACATACACTATTCGGGTGAAAGCAGGTATGCTAAGAGGGGGGCAATTCCCGAAATCAGTTTGATTTATGCCCTCAAAGTCTGTTGAGCATTGAGGATATTTATCTTGACAAAGTAATTTCTCCGTGTTTCGCTATCATAACAGAATCAACATCAGGCGGGCAAGGTTTCACAAAATGTAACTGTGCGCGTGGGGCAAAGAGATGCGAAAAAAAATTAATAATAAATGTTCTTGTTTCAAAGACAACCTCAAGTGTAACTCCAGATGTCATTCCAGTCTGACATGTCTAAATAAGTAGCCTAGTATGTTGACACTTTTATGCTGCAAGCCAACCTCTCTCACACACACACACACACACACACACACACACACACACACACACACACACACACACACACACACATAACCATCCTTAATGTCATTATGTTCTTTTAATCCTGTTTTATGAATAAATTAGATCATTTGACTTTAGATGATGGGTGCTTCTGCTCGTGAATGTGTGTGTGTGTGTGTGTGTGTAATTCACTGTCGCGGTCGCCTGCTGGTCACCCAGCCAGCCTTTCCCTACGGAACGAGCTCAGAGCTCATAGACCGATCTTCGAGTAGGGCTGAAACCACATCACACACTTCACACCGGGACAGCGAGGCCACAACCCCTCGAGTTACATCCCGTACCTACTTGCTGCTAGGTGAACAGGGGCTAGATACACATTAAGAGGTTGCCCATTTGCCTCGCCGCGCCTGGTACTCGAACACGGACCCTCTTGGTTTTGAACCTAGCGTGCTAACCGCTACACTACGCGGTGTGTGTATGTGTGTGTGAATTTATTTATTTAATTATTTATGAATCTATTTATTTATTTAGTAGCTCAGACTTTAACAAAAGTATGAAGCACAGCTCCTACAGACTCTGACAAGCAAATACAACATTGTGACTAGTAAACAAAGAATATTACTGTGTGTGGGGGGGGGGGGCAACCAAAAACAGTAAATTTGTGAGATTCCTGGCTCCTATTATAAGTATTAAATTTCTAAATGTTCTATTTTTAAGTACTTTTTTTAAAATTTACTGATTGAAACAATCAGTTTGTAAATTCCCTGAAAATTCTAGGAGATTTACAGATTTACTGTTTAGAAGATTTTACTGTTACATATATATCACTTTCAGGAAGCCAAGTCAGATATCTTTCGGGAAGTAAGGGACTCCGAAAAGTCTGGTCGATTACGATACTTAAAAGTAAGTCAGTATTCATCAGTGCTTGATAAAGGTGTCGTGCCAGGGCGAGAAGTCATTATTGATTCCGATGCAGTGATTACTCCACTTCGAAGCGAGCACTTTTCCCGGACTGGTAGGTCATATTCGAATACATTCTCTCTCTCTCTCTCTCTCTCTCTCTCTCTCTCTCTCTCTCTCTCTCTCTCTCTCTCTCTCTCTCTCTCTCTGGTGTTTTTTTTTATTTTTCGTACTTCTCCTCTCTCTCCATTTATGTAACACTGTTCCTCTTCATTTCCACTCTCTCTCTCTCTCTCTCTCTCTCTCTCTCTCTCTCTCTCTCTCTCTCTCTCTCTCTCTCTCTCTCTCTCTCTCTCTCTCTCTCTCTCTATGGATGCATTTTTTAATTACATGCGTTTGTTTTTACTACATTATTTGTAAACAGGAAAAGTAATTGAGGCCTTCACTCAGTCATAAGAAAAAGAGTCGGATTAATAAGGATCGTTATCGCAAAATCAAACATTTAATATAATGAATATATGTTATTTATAGCAATCCTTGGGGAAATATTTAGTTTTAAGACTTGTTTTATTATTTTGGGATTAACAATCTTTTGAAGGAAATATAACTTATTGTTTTAGATAGCGTTCTCATGTGACATGGAAGTGGGTGCATTGTCTTCTTTTTGTTATCAGAGGTGTATGGTTCACGTCAACCTTTTGCTAGTGAACGGACAAGTCTGTGTATGTTTGTGGTCACTCACCTGACTTTAGCTACCTTGTGTAAAATGATAGCATTCACTTTTGGTAGTTTTCCTGTTCTCGAGGCTGTTTCGAGGATCTCAGAAGTAGAGGCTTAAATCTATCAAAGGGTCTCAGATCTGGGTACAGACTGAGTTTTGAGTGCGAGTCTCGGACTTGAAGACTGAGTTCTCTTCGAAGATCCCAGCGCCTGAGGGAGGGTGAGGGTTCGACGTTACTTAAAAAGTAAGGAGTGGAGGAGAAAGTGGACGTGTTGATGGGAGACAAGAAGAGGAAGGAGGATGATGAATACACCAACCCTGCATTTATTGAAAGGAATTGTACGTGAAGGACATCTCCTTTCTTCAGTTTCACACACCTCGGTTGGAACATACATTGCAACAACAGACATGAAGCCTAAACTGTGCTTCAGCCTTAATCGCATTATACGCTAATCAACCAGAGTAGCCTCTACAACAGACGGCTGCAGTCTGCTGGAGATGTCTATGGCTACCCCCTTGACATGGTGACCATGCTCATGCCGGACCAGTAGTAAAACCCTTACTATTGCTCTCGCCACTACCAGGCCTCCTTGTCTCAGAGAGCCTCACCATATCCACCCTCAGCCTACTGAGCTCATCCATTCCCGACTGAGGCAGTCGGGAATGTTTGCAGCCTATGTCGATCTCAAGAAGGTGTTTGACTCAGTGCATCGAGAGACAACCTGGGATCTTCTGCATCTCCGTGGGATTCCTGCAAGGATTATTGGTCTATTAACTGGCCTGTACTCCGGGACTGTGAGTGCTGTGAAGTGTGGAGGAGGCGTGTTCAGCTTTTTCCCTGTGAATACAGGTGTGAGGCAGGGCTGTGTGCTTGCTCCATCACTTTTGATACATGCATGGATTGGTCATTGTGGAACATCTGTCGGCAACACTGAGATTACAAATCTTATTTTTGCTAATGATGCAGCAAGCTTAACTGAGTTACTGGAGGTTCTGGTAATGTCTCTATAAAAGCACTGTACGGGGAGGTGAAGCCCTTGAGACTTAAACACCTGGACCAAAGTCCAGGTGTTTGGAGGCGTACTGGATGAAACGTTACAGTCTGTCCATGCATGTGGTGAGGTCAGTGAGATCTTGAAAAACTTTACATACCTTGGTAGTGTAGTTCATAACAATGGTGGGTCGAGCCAAGAAGTCACGCGGGGGATTGGCCTGGCCCACGGCGTTATGGATTCGCTCAACACGAGTATTTGGCGTTGTTGATACCTGTGCAGACGGACAAAAATTCGGATCTTCAAGTCGCTGGTGATCCCTGTCTTACTCTATGGTTGTGAGACATGGACACTGAACACTGACCTGAAGAGGCGAATTGATGTCTTTGGTACTAGATGCCTTCGCAGGATCATGGGATACCGCTGGTATGCTCTTGTGTCTCATCAGCGATTGTTCCGTGAGACCGATTCGAGGCCTAGTACAAGCATAGTCCGTCAATGCCAACTGCGGGTATATGGGCATGTGGCGCGATACCCGGAAGGCGATCCTATTTATTGGGTTGTTTCTGTAAGGGATAATCCGACTTGGAAGAGGCCAAGGGGACGCCACCAGAACTCTTGACTGCGGCAAGTCGATGCCTCCTGCTGGGAATAACTCGGTATGGGAAGGGAGCCTGCATGGAGACTCACGAGGCGTGACCGCCAGGGGTGGCGCCGTAGGGTAGGCTAGGCAACGCGCCCCCCGGAGTATGCCCCCATAATTGATTGATTGAATAATACGTGTAAGGCGATAATCTTACCCAGAGCTTGTCTGGGTAATATTATCGCCTTACATGAATTCTTTTTACACGTATTTTTTTTACACGTATTTTTTTCCGGATTCTGAAACAAAATAATATAGGACAGTGCAGCCGAATATCAAAAACCACAATGCCACATGTTCACCACCAGGTGTAGACACACGTGGTTAATGCCCAACAATTATACGCAGGTCTGTCATTGGCTGTTGCGTGCAGCCGACGATGACGTGATCGGCTGGTGCACTAAATATGCATTTCATCGTCGAGGCTGTTACAAGTTTCAGCTACAAACATTAAGATATAAGAGACTAGAAAAAGTAACTCCATGACTCTTTCAGCAAAGACAATGAATTCCGTCTCATTTCAAATGAAAATTTTTCCGATTTTTTACAGTTTCTTTCAGATGGGTTTTTAGTGAAATAAAAAAGGTCCTCCAACCAACCAACCAAAATGTCTGGCAAGGCCTAGACATAATACCATGAATGATGGAGGACATTTTGGAGTTGGTCTCATTTCTTTCAATTTCAACCTGACCAAGGTCAGCTAGAGGGCGTAGTCTCGGAGGGGGGGGGTGCTGGCGGGGGTACCTCACCAACCAAAATGTCTGGCAAGGCATAGACATAATACCAGGAATGATGGAGGACATTTTGGAGTGGGTCTCATTTCTTTTAATTTCAACCTGACCAAGGTCAGCTAGAGGTAGTGGTCTGGCGGGGTTACCCCACCAACCAAAATGTCTGGCAAGGTCAATTCATGATACCCTGGGATGTGCTGAACATTTTGCAATTAGTTTCATTCCTTTCGCTTTCCAGCTGACCTAGACCATTTTTCGTGCACCGGTTATGTAACTCTGGCGGGGGGACCACACCACCAAAAATGTCTGGCAACATCAATTTTTGTTAAAGTGAGTTATGATGAACACATTGGAATAGGTTTCAAATCTTTCGGTTCAAGAGCTGACCTAGGCCATTTTTTCGGGACCGTCCCATAGGCCCCATGACCACACCCACCACCAGGAACCCGGCAGACTTCCACTTCAATGACCTGTGATGTGTGTGTAGCAAGGTACAACAAGCAGAAATTCTTTCGCTTCCCAGCTACCCTGACCCCTACGGGCTCCCGGACTAACATGCCCATATAGCCTTAACAGTTTGCATCGGTTATTATGATGAAACTAGTGCCAGATGAAGTACCGGTAATATATTGAGGAAAGGAGGTATGAGTTTAACGTCTAATGATAGATCTGTCAGCTTAACATTATTTTCTGGTAACTAAAAAAAAAAAAAAACAATACAAAGAATTACAAAGGAAAGAACAGGCAGCAACACCCCTACTGGGCCTATCGAAGCTGTCTGTGTGACTACTACCACTACACATTATGTGGGTTAAACGTAGAAGGGCAATGAAATTCAAGGAAGAAAAAGGGAAAAGAAAACTTAGGGAAAGAGGAAGTCAAAGATGTGATAGGAAAGGTTGAAATGCTACTATTAAATACACTAGTAAAAAAAAAAAAAAAAGAAAAAAAAAAAAAAAAAAAAAAAAGATATATAGATATATATATATATATCTATATATTATATATATATATATATATATAGTAATACTATATATATATATATATATATATATATACACACACACACACACACACACACACACACACACACACACACACACACACACACACGTATTATTATACGTATATGCAGGCGCAATCTACGTAATTCGAAGGGTTGATGCAAATTACTTTTCCAACTTGTGTGAAAAGTATGTATTGTGTTACTATCGGTTACTTATGCTGGGTGAGAGTTACAAACTGTTACTGCTCTATTAAAGAGTTTATAGTAGTTGGGAAGCAATAAGAGGAAAAAAAATATAACGTTAGTTAAAGTCGTTGTTAGGCGATAGGAAACAGAGTTGTAATAAACGGCTCTAACAATAGTGTTGATTAAGTAATTAGTGGGATGCCACAGAAATCAGCCCTGTTCTTTTTTTATATAAGAGGGGGAAGTTGGCCAAATGCAACAAAATAATGAAAAACTTAAACCCCAATTAATTTACCAACCCCCTAAAAGATCAATGGAGTTTGTCGAAAGTCAGAGGGAAATGTCATGGAAATACAGAAGCAGTAAGGAAGTTCCAGTATTTACCAGAAAAATATATGATTGAGAGTATTGGTTAACTCTTGCATCCGAAAATAATACAGAATATGAGAGGAATAAGAAAGTCATGTGTGGCGATCCCGCAGGACGAGGAGAGAAATGTAGTTAGCAAGATCAATAAAACAGTTGGCATGAAAATAACGACAGAAGATACCAAGAGATGAAACATAACGGTGAACAGAGAGAGATTGAAGAGAGTCATTCAGAGGATTGTAGTTAATGAGACAAAAAGCTTTTGACTCAAGCCTATCTAATAAAGCTGTGTGACTGGAGCTCTACTATACATGTGAAGAGTACATCATACATGAACTGACAAGGCCCTTGTAAATAGTAAGCAGTTGGGGTGATGGTAAAAACTGGCGGAGAGGTCTCAAAATTCCCAACCTTCTAGAAGCTGTTTTAGTTAGAAATGAATTGTGAAGATTCAAGAATAGATTATGACTAGAGGAGAGATTAACGATGTTCATAGTAGAAGAGTGAAAAGTTGAATATCATTAAAGAAAAGAGGATAGTTACCTGGAAAACTGCTTCTAGTTAGAATATGGAGAAATTGAGTTTTTGAGGCGTTGAACACTATTAAGATTTCTCTGCCCCAATTAGAAATGTTTGGGAGATCAGAATTCAAACGTTATGTGGTGTCCCTGCGTGAATTGTTAAGTTTCTGATAGTCTTCTCTGGAAAGACGTGGAAAAATGTAGGGTGGTATCATCAGCGTAAGAATGGATAGGACAAGACAAGTTTTGTTTAGGAGATCATTAATGAATAGTAGATAGGGAGTGGATGATAGGACAGAATCCAGAGAAACACCACTGTTAGTAGATTAAGGAGAAAAACAATGGTCTACTAAAGGAGCAATAGAACGGACGGAGAGGTTAAGTTGTAGAGAGAAGGATATAAGCCGTATTGGGACAGCTTTGAAATCAAGCTTTGTGCGATACTCTATCAAAAGGTTTTGTTATATTTAAGGAAACAACACAAGTTCAAACAAAATCTCTAAAAGAGGATGATCACGACTCAGTGAGGAAAATCAGAAGGAAACCAGTAGAGCGACCTTGACCGAAGCCATACTGGAGGTTAGACGAAATATTTCGAAGTTTAAGAATTTTCCAACTGAGGATAGATTCGAAAACTTTACACAAGCAAAAGATTAAAGATATATAGTGGTACTTTAAGGGATTAGAAAAGTCACTTTTCTAAGGGAGAGGCTAAATACAGACTAACTTCTAACAAGAAGGAAAGGTAGAAGTCGATAGACAGAGTTGAAAAAGTTTGGCTAAGCAAGGTGAAAGCACGAAAATACAGTTTTTTAGAACATTAGGAAAAACCTCATTAGGTCCAGAAGCGTTCAGAAGGAATTGGGCCAGCTAGGACGTGGAAGACATCAATGTGGACATGTTTGACCAAAGGCATGAAATAGCTATGAGAGAAGGAAAGGGAGGAAAAAGCCCCAAATTATCTAAGCTAGAACTATTAAGAAAAGACTTTAAAAATTTAAGCTTTAGAGACAGATATGATGGCAGAAGTTCCATCAGCATAAAATGAAGGAATAAAAGGGGGAGAAGTAAAGTTATTAGAGATGTATTTGGCTAGATGCCAAAAAAATCTCGAGTGGAGCAGGAGTTTGAAGGTTTTTGGCATTTTGTTTTAATGAGATATTATTTGATGAATTGAAGAACAGACTTGGCATGATTCCGGACAGAAATGTAAAGTTCACGAGATTCAGGTGATGGAAGGCTAAAGTACCAATTGGTGGTAATCTCTTCATCATGTTTAGCACGAAAACAGGCTGGGTTAATACAAGGTTTTAAATATTGAATATGAGAGAAAGGGTGAGGAATGTACGCTGTATTCACTGTCGTTTTCGCCTGCTGGTCACCTAGCCAGCCTTTTCCCTACGGAGGGAGTTCAGAGCTCATAGAACTTAGGGCTGAGATCACATCACACACACCAGGACATTAAGGCCAAAACCTTTCGAGCTACGTCCTGTACTTACTTCTGCTTGGTAAAGAGGGGATAGATACACATTAGGAGGCTTGTTTATTTGTCTCACCACAGCAGGACTGGAAATCGGGCCCTCTCGGTTGTGAGCCGAGCGTGCTAACCAGTAAATTGCGCCAGACACTTCTACCTCTGTTATGCGCTTAGCACACAGAGATGGGTTTCTGAGACGGAAACAGTAATCATTCCAGGGAAAATCAGCCTAATATATTCTAAGGTACCACTCAAATTGACAGAAGCAAAACGCCACAGACATCTCCGCGTTGGTGGATCCTGAGTAGGGTTTTGAGAAATAGGGTAAGGTATAGATGTGAAATTGTGAAAGGAGGAGCCAAACTTAAAAAAAAAAAAAAAAAAAAGCAGCATACGGACAAGGATTAGAGGTAGAAGTTTATTGGGCATATGTTAAAAACAGTTAGATGTGGAATTTATTGAGGGTATGTTCAATGGAGGAGGCAGTACACACTTGCCGAAACGATAATTACTCCCAGGGAGGCGTAAAGCACTGGAACAGGGCTTATCATCAAAACCAGTTGTGACCTCACTGAACGTTTCCCTTTGTGTCTCATAATACAAGGGAGTAGTCACAGCCTACCCTCTAAAGACAACCTCTTCCTCTACACAAAACTACATGCACCGAATTACACACACATCCTTCACTCAAGATTCTTACTAAATATGGCGACTCCTACACCAGCCTCGGAGTCCCCCTCTGGGAAGGGGAACATAAATGTCCCCAGGTCGGACTGCTCTTCCGGTATCGACCCTAAGTGTCTTGACACCCCCCTCACATTTTTCTACATCAACTTCTGCAACATTCGCGGTCTTCGATCTAATTTTCAATCTGTAGAACACCACGTCTCCACCACTAAACCTCATCTTCTTTTCCTCACTGAAACACAGGTGTCTGAGGCAACTGACAGTAACCCCTTTTCTGTTCCATCCTAATTTCTCTATCCTCATTTTCGTTCCAAAGCTGGATGTTGCGTCAATGTCCGCAACGACATAACTAGATCTCGTACCCACGCTCTTGAATCTTCTGAGTTTTCTACCATCTGGCCTCAACTTCAAAGTCACTCTCTAACTAAATGTTTATGTGCTGTATATCTCTCACTTAATCCCTCTGACTATAGAAAAGTCTTTGACTACCTAACTTCTAAAGTGGAGCACATTCTGACTCTCTTTCCTTTTGTGGAGATCTCCATTCTTGGAGACTTCAATGTTCACCACCAGCTTTGGCTTTCCTCTCCTTTCACTGACGATCCTGGTGAACTTGCCTATATCTTTGCTATCCTACATGACCTAGAGCAGCTCGTGCAACACCCTACCCGTATTCCTGATCATCTTGGAGATACGCTCAACATTTTATATCTTTTCCTAACCTTACCTTCTGCTTATGCTGTCACCCTTTCCTCGACGTTGGGTTCCTCCGATCACAATCTCATATCTGTATCTTGTCCTATCTCACCAATTCTTCCACAGGATCCTCCAAAGTGGAGGTGACATAGGCATTTTGTCTCTACTAGTTGGGCAGACCAGAGGAGGTATTATGCTGATGTTTCCTGGAATGATTACTGTTTCCGTGACAGAGACCCGTATCTGTGTGCTGAGCAACAACAAAGGTGATAGTGTATGGCATGGAGGCGTACATTCCTCACTCTTTATCTCGACCTAAACCTTCCAAACCCTGGTTTAACACAGCTTGCTCTCGTGCTATCCATGATAGAGTGGTGGCCCACAAAAGGTACTTGAGCCTTCCATCACCTGAGTCTCACGCGCTTTATATTTCTGCCCGAAATCATGCCAAGTCTGTTCTTCAACTTTCCAAAAACTCCTTCATTCACAGAAAGTGTCAAAATCTTTCCAGATATAACTCACCTCGAGACTTCTGGCATCTAGCCAAAAACTCCAACAACTATACTTCTTCATCTTTCCCTCCTTTAGTTCAACCAGATGGCACCAATGCCATCCCATCTATCTCCAAAGCTGAACTCTTCGCTCAAACCTTTGCTAATAACTATACCTTGGACGGTTCCGGGTTTGTTCCTCCCTTTCCTCCCCCCTCTGACTACTTCATGCTACCTATTAAAATCCTTCATAATGATGTTTTCCATGCCCTCGCTGGCCTATACCCTCGGAAAGCTTATGGACCTGATGGCGTCCCTCATATTGTACTCCAAAACTGTGCCTCCGTGCTTGCACCTTGCCTAGTCAAACTCTTTCAACTCTGTCTATCTACATCTACCTATCCTTCTTGCTGGAAGTTTGCCTACATTCAACCTGTTCCTAAAAAGGGTGACCGTTCTAATCCTTCAAACTCTCGTCCTATTGCTTTAATCTCCTCCTTATCTAAAGTTTTTTAATCTATTCTCAACAAGAAGATTCTTAAACACCTATCACTTCACAATCTTCTATCTTACCGCCAGTATGGCTTCCCCCAAGGCCACTCTACTGGTGATCTTCTGGCTTTCCTTACTGAGTCTTGGTCATCCTGTTTTAGAGATTTTGATGAAACTTTTGCTCTAGCCTTAGACATATCAAAAGCTTTTGATAGAGTCTGGCACAAAGCTTTAATATCCAAACTACCCTCCTATGGTTTATATCCTTCTCTCTGCAACTTCATCTCAAGTTTCCTTTCTGATCGTTCTATTGCTGCTGTGGTAGACGGTCACTGTTCTTCCCCTAAATCTCTTAATAGTGGTGTTCCTCAATGGTCTATCCTATCACCCACTTTCTTCCTGTTATCCATCAATGATCTTCTAAACCAAACTTCTTGCCCTATCCATTCCTTTTGTGATGATACCACCTTGCACTTTTCCACGTCTCTCCATAGACGACCAACCCTTCAGGAAGTACACACCTCACGCAGGGAAGCCTCAGAACGCCTAACTTCTGATCTCTCTCTAAAATTTCTGATTGGGGCATAGCAAACTTAGAGTTGTTCAATGCCTCAAAAATTCCTCCACCTCTCAACTCGACATAACCCTCCAAATAACTATCCCTTCTTCTTCAGTGCCACTCAACTGTCCCCTTCTCCTACACTAAACATTCTTGGTCCATCCTTTACTAGTAATGTAAACTGTTAACTTCACATCTCCTCTCTAGCAAAATCAGCTTCCATGAAGTTAGGTGTTCTGAGCCGTTTCTGCTAACCTCTCACTTCCCCAACTGCTAAATCTATACAGGGGCCTCATCCACCCATGTATGGAGTATGCTTCACATGTTTGGGGAGGCTCCACTCATACAGCTCTATTGAACAGGGTGGAATAAAAAACTTTTCGTCTTATCAACTCCCATCCCCTAACTGACTGTTTTCAGCCTCTCTCATCGCCGCAATGTTGCCTCTCTTGCTCTCTTTTACCACTATTTCCATGCTAAACGGTCTTCTGATCTTGCTAACTGCGTGCCTCCCCTGCTCCCGCGGCCTCGCTGCACAAGACTTGCTTCTTCCTCTCACCCCTTTTCTGTCCACCTCTCTAATGCAAGAGTTAACCAGTATTCTCAGTCTTTCATCCCTTTCTCTGGTAAACTCTGGAATTCTCTTCCTGCTTCTGTATTTCCACCTGCCTATGACTTGAACTGTTTCAAGAGAGAGGTATTAAGACACTTATTCCATTCTTTTGGCACATGAATGCGGACTTTCCAGTGACTGGCCCTAAAGTGGGCTATTTTGTTTTTTTTCTTGTTGCTCTTGGCCGCCTCCCTTCTACATAAAAAAAAAAAAATGTTCAAGACAGTCAGAAATACAAGTAGGGTGTTGCACCAGTTGCTAGGGGTCATGAATAATAGCAAAGTTGAAGGCTAATTCATCAAGATTGTTAAGGAAGGGAGAAGAAAGCCTCTCTCTCTCTCTCTCTCTCTCTCTCTCTCTCTCTCTCTCTCTCTCTCTCTCTCTCTCTCTCTCTCTCTCTCTCCCTCTCTCTTTTTTTTTTTTTTTTATTTAAACAAAATTACATACAGTATTATACAGGGAACTTAAAGTTGTGCATTGTCGTGCACAGCTATTTTAAAAGTTTTGTTGCATATGTACAGGGGAAAATGAGATAATATATAAAGTATTACATAATATACATAATGTTCATCAGTTCACGTGATTGGCACGAGCGGTGAGGGCAGTGTGCCTCTCCATGTGTTGGCTGCTCGCTTTGCCTGGTGTGTGGACATTCGTGACACATCAGGGGTGGCCCTCGTGAAGCCATTCCACAGTCGCGCTACCCGGGCTTTATAAGTTCGTTGGTGCTGCGAACTGTGGGAGAGAGGCACAATCACCCGGTGATGACCTGCTTGTGCTTGTCGTATTGTCCTGTGTGCTGGGTGTAGCGGCAGGCACAGCTGGGTGAGGTGGGGAGTGCTCAGTACCTGAGTCTTGTGACAGACAGTCAGGGCTGAGACGTTCCGGCGATGTTCGAGAGACGTCATACTGGCAGGAATCTCCGCTTCTTCCCTCAGCAAGCGGAGGGCACGTCTCTGGACCGCGTCCAGGCGCCGAGTGTGGGTGGCGGCTCCGGACATCCATGCCAAGGCACCATATTCCATACAAGGGCGAATCTGTGCCTTGTATAGGGTCAGGATGCCTCGGGAGTCAAGGCTACCCGCCACCCTGCGAAGGGCAGACACACGTTGAGAGGGCTGGCGGGCTACGGTCGTGATATGCTGGTCGTATCGCAGCTCCCGGTCAATGGTGATTCCCAGGACCTTGATGGTATCCTGAAGGGGCAGCCGAACCCCCTCAAACTGTAGCTGTCCCTCCACTGCCTGAGAGGCAGCAGGAGACCGGGAGACTCCCATGGCGTGTGTCTTGTTCGGCGCGAAATCGACCTGCCACGCCTTCCCCCACTCCTCCGCTGCCTTCAGCTGCTTGTTGACGGCGGCGACGGCACGCTGGCTGTCCTGGCGGCAGTAGGAGAGTGAAAACGTACAGTCGTCAGCGTACGCCTTCATTGCTGGAAGCTGACGGAGCAGGTCATCTATATACACGTTCCACAGGACTGGCCCCAGCACCGAGCCCTGTGGAACTGAAGCTCTTATTCTGGCAGGCTTGGAGATCCTTCCGTTGAGTGCTACTCGGAGTGTTCTTCCTTGGAGGTAGTCCTCGAGCAGCCTCAGGAGACGCCCGGCGACACCCTTGGCGCGTAACTTTGCCAGAAGGCCAGAGTGCCACACTCGGTCAAAGGCGCCGGCGATGTCCAGAGCCACCACGAGTGTGTCCAGGCCTTCGTCGAGGGTGTCCTGCCATTCTTGTGAAAGAAGAAGGAGGAGGTCGGAAGTGGAGCGGCCTGGCCTGAAACCAAACTGGTGAGGGGAGACAAGACTGTGTGGGTTCAGGTGTCTCCAGAGGGTTTCAGCAATTAACTTCTCGAACACTTTGCCCATGGTGGATAAAAGGGAGATGGGTCTGTAGTGTCGAGGGTCAGTCTTGGATTCCTTTTTGTGAACAGGAACCACATGAGCCTCCTTCCAGGCAGCTGGCCACGTGTTTTGCTCGAGACAGGCAGCAAAAATAGTAGCCAGAGGTCCTGACAGCTCCCTGGCACAGTTTTTAAGTACTCGAGGGCTGATGTTATCAGGGCCTGTTGCTTTTCCTACATCAA
>CM035223.1:18402528-18417317 GCA_020233015.1 Callinectes sapidus | reverse complement strand
AGAGGCACTCCACGAGGAGGTGAAGCCCTTGGGACTTAAGGTTTTCTTGGCCAAGACCAAGGTCCAGGTGTTTGGAGGCGTGCTGGATGAAACAGGACAGTCTGTCCATGCATGTGGCGAGGACATTGAGATCTTGAAAAGTTTCACATACCTTGGTAGTGTAGTACATAACGCTGGTGGGTCGAGCCAAGAAGTCACACGGCGGATTGGCCTGGCTCACGGCGTTATGGATTCGCTCAACACGAGTATTTGGCGTTGTCGATACCTATGCAGACGGACAAAGATTCGGATCTTCAAGTCGCTGGTGATCCCTGTCTTACTCTATGGAGGTGAGACATGGACGCTGAACACCGACCTGAAGAGGCGAATTGATGTCTTTGGTACTAGATGCCTTCGCAGGATCATGGGATACCGCTGGTATGACTTTGTGTCAAATCAGCGATTGTTCCACGAGACCGATTCGAGGCCTATTACTATCATAGTCCGTCAGCGCCAACTGCGGCTATATGGGCATGTGGCGCGATACCCGGAAGCCGACCCTGCTTGTCGGGTTGTTTCCGTAAGGGACAACCCAACCTGGAGGAGACCTAGGGGACGCCCACAGAATTCCTGGCTGCGGCAAGTCGATGCCTCCTGCATGGAGTTACTCGGTATAGTAAGGGAGCCTGCATGGAGACTCGCGAGGCGTGACCGCCAGGGGTGGCGCCGTAGGGTAGGCGAGGCAACGCGCCCCCCGGCGTATGCCCCCCATGATTGATTGATAAAAAAAAAGAAAAAATGATCAAATTCTTATTTTCCAATTATTTTTTTCATCAAATTGAAAAAAAAAACCCTCTTTTTCAACGTTTTTAGGAATATTACCAACATTTTAAAGAAACACCCTCTTTTTTTTTAGGTAATTTTTTAGGTAAATTTTAGCAAAAAAAAGATTTTTTTTCAATAATCTTATTCTTATTTCCATGTTTTGATGAAAAAACAAGAAAAAACAATGAATGATTTTTTTTTCAATTATATATATATATATATATATATATATATATATAAGATATATATATATAATAGATATATAATATATATATATATATATATATATATATATATATATATATATATATATATATATATATATATATATATATATAATTACATAAAGTACCCTCTCTTTACGTTTTTAGGAGTATTAACAACATTTTTAAGAAAAATACTCCTTTTAAACAAAAAAAAGTAATATATGTAATTTAAAGTAAAACACATATTTCAATATTTTCTTATTTGCATGTTTCCATGGAGAAGAAGCAAAAAATAATTAATATAATCCATTTTTATCACAATACAATTTTTCTCAAGATTACATAAATTACCTCTCAAGTTTTTTTTTTTGTTATTAGCAAAATTTTAAAGAAAAATCCTTCTTTTTAGGTAAAAAAAAGAGTATCATTAGCCATTTCACGAAAAAAGTATTTTTCACCAAAAAAAATAATTTTTCAATAATTTTAAAGATTTTCTTCTTATTTCCAAGTTCTGACGAAAAACAAAGCAAAACAGCAATGAATATACTCAATATTTAAGATGGTACATAAAAAAATGCATAAACCCCTTTTCCAACCTTTTTACGAGTTATAACATTTTAAAGAAAGATCCACTTTCTCAGGAAAAAAAAATAACTTATACAATTTCAAAAGTATGTATATTTTTGCAAGAAAAGATAAATTAATTTTTTTCTTTCTTATTATTTCCATGTTTTGATCGAAAACAAGTAAAACAGATAAATATTTGTTTTACGACAATGTGTTTTTGTCTCTAAAGTTGCATAAACTACACCCTTTTCAACGTGTTTAGATTTGTTAAAAACACTTAAAAGAAGAAGCATTGTTTTCAGATTAAAAAGAAAAAGTAATGTATTCCATTTCAAAAGGAAAAAAATATATATTTCTACAAAAAAGTTAGTTTTTCAATGTTTTTTTTTTCTTATTTTTATATTTTTATAGGAAACATGAAAAAAAAATTTTAAATAAAATATTTTCCTCTATGCAAAATGGCATGAATCAACTGTTTTAACGTCTTTAGGAGTATTAACAACATTTCACAGGAAAATACTTTTTTTCAGGTAAGAAAATATTATATATGCTATTTGAAGAAAAAAGTATATGCCAAAAAAAGTTATTTTTCCATGTTTTTCTTCTTATTTTCATGTTTTGATTGATAACAAGCAAAAAGCAATGAGTATATTTCTGTTTTTTGACAATATTTCTTTTTCCAAAATTGCATGAATTACCTTTTTTCAGCGTTTTTAGGAGTAATACTAACATTTTAAAGAAAAAACCCTCTTTTTTAGGTTAAAGTGTATTTTTTCACAAAAAGTGAAAATTTCAATATTTTTTCTTATTTCCATGTTTTAATGGAAAACGGAAAAAATCTGTAAAATTGTATGAATTATCTTTTTTTAACATATTTAGCAGAGTTAACATTTCAAAGAAAATACTTTTTTAAGGTAGGAAAGTTTTATATATGCCATTTAAAAAAATCTGCCCAAAAAGTGATTTTTCAATGTTTTCTTTTTTTTCAGGTTTTGATTAAAAACAAGCAACAAGCAATGAATATATTTGAATTTTGGCAATATTTCTTTCTCCAAAATTGCATGAATTACCTCATTTTTAACGTTTTTAGGAGCATTACTAGCATTTTAAGGAAAAACCATCCTTTTTTCAGCTAAAATCATCCAAAAAACTGACATTTCTGCTACAATAACATTTTTTTTTTTTTACATTACAATAACTCCCTTTTCTTAAACCGTGAATTATCCTTTTTGTTATAGATTTGCATCATTACGTATAAAACACACACACACACACACACACACACACACACACACACACATACACACACACACAATTCACTAAAAATCTATTATTTTATTGACCACGACAACATTACAAAGAAGAAGTATAAAAACAACGGAATTCATGGTCCAGCAAGACACAAATTCAATGACAGATAAAGCTCTACTGCGTTATCAGTAGTAACAAATCTAAAATGTAAAATACTAGAGTAAATACTACAACCTTGCTAATTGTAAAATACAAAAATGTAAAATTTGCCAAAGCAACGATAAAACATAATCCATATAAAACTAATTCATAAAAAAAAAATGTCAGATTAGGTATTACCATGCTGTTCTCAACTGTTCCCCAGAAAGCTGGAAAAATATAGATTCATAAAACTAAATACAAACACACTTAAAACTAAAAACATTATGAACAATTATTTAACTAAAATTAAAGGCATGGTAAACTATAAGAAAAGAGGAAAAGACAGGGAAAGAAAAAATTAACGCGGATATAAAAATGACAATACAAAACCTACATATTAATTTCTGACCTCTCATAACGTATCACATTTAAGAATATTGAATACAACTCGTATGTACCAAAGATTATTTACAACTTATACACATCCAAAATCTTGAACACAATATGGCATCTTTCATTGTTACTGTATAAATCGGAGAATAAGTCATGGATATTAGTAAAACCGTAATTGTCTCTCAGATGTTGTGTAAGGGTGCACTGCTGCACAACGTGTACCTCTGTTTGTATTTCACCACAGGCTCTCCTCTAATGGCAGTCTACCCCGTCCTCTCTTATTCCACCTGCCCACTTCCACCGCAAGGGAGTGTGCAGACACGCGAAAACGCGTGAACGCAACTCGAAAATGCTCATTTTGGGGGATTTTGCTCTTATAAACAGACTGAACAGATAGATCAGGGTTTATTTGTTTGTATGTAGTGCGTTTTGAGGAGTCCGAATTAGAAATATTGTCTTTGATTTCTCTAACTCCGTTTTCTATATTATTGGTCGAAATACTTAAAAGTTCAGCAATGTATGGTTGTGTCTGGTACCTGTTTCCCATAGATGTTTTTTTTATCGCTAGCGTTAATGGGTCATCCTCCATTCTCTCTCTCTCTCTCTCTCTCTCTCTCTCTCTCTCTCTCTCTCTCTCTCTCTCTCTCTCTCTCTCTCTCTCTCTCCAACCACATCTTAGAGAAAAATTTCCTTTGCTTGCTTCTAACTAGAGAGTCCAATGGTGGATACCTCGCCTCCACATAACATACATCTCTACATGTCGTTAGCCCTACGTCTAATATTTTTTTTCAGTGATCAATTATATATTATAATTTTCTAACTGGTCTCAGGTCTGCATTCAGACAGGACTCACACCCGTATAAAAATTAAGACGTCAAACAAGCGTCAAATACTCGTCTCTTAACTTGAAATAGGATGTCGTTATTCTTTTTTAAAAAGGAAATAAATTTCATAACCTGTGCCATTTTAGCCTCGGCATGAGCCTTGATTGACGACGAGACCCGGCAGTGAATACAGAACCCAGATATGTATATTGTGCACAACGTGTACTTCCTCGTTATCCCCAGGAGTGCCGTGTATCACAAAAAACTTGGTTTTAGACGCATTCATGCTCATACCATACTCATCACAAAATTGTTTCATAAGACGTAGCTTATGGATCATTCTCTCTCGTGAGGTTGACAGTAGTATGGTATCATCCATCATAATAAGAACGTGTAGCTCTCTCTATCACACGCGCCGCAGTTTACCACAGGGCCACCACACGCCGCGTCGGGAGGTCACAGCGACAACCAAACACGTCACAAACGCCCAGAACCTCGGACCAGCTTGAGGAGGTGAAGGAGGAGAGAGGCGGCGCGCGTGTACCTCCCTCCGCTGCTGGACCCACACGCGCGCACACACACACACACACACACACACACACACACACACACACACACACACACACACACAAAAAGTAAAAAACATCGAATTTCTTTCAAAACTTCATATTTAGTGTCTATATAAGAGATGTCAAATACACTAAACTTGAAAACATTTGTTTATTTTTTTTAACTGATATTTCAGCTTACTCATAAAATTTGGTGTTTTGTGCATTGTTTAGAGATTTATGGTACTTCGTCTAAAAACCACTGTACCAGCAATATTCTTAAAAAAGGCCTTTTCAAGGAAATACTTGAGTATTTTTTTGGCAAACATGATTTTTTTAGATTATTTATTTCTCATTTTGCACCAAAACAATGAAATAACAGTACTTTAAAACTTTTTGCCCAATCTATGGTAATTCGTACACAAAACTTTATATTGACAACATTTATAAAATTTGACTATAAATAGATGCTTCCATGTAAAGAATTTGTTTATAGGGTGTATTCTGAATAATAATGCCATTTTAAGAATAAATGTAAAAATGTTTCTTTTAACATTTTCTTTTAACTTTTTACAACAATAGGCCTTTTTTAAAAGTAATATATATAAACATTTTGTTTTTTTAGTTTTCTTTATGTAATCATGCAAAAACATATTTAAGGAAGAGAAATTTAGGGTTGATTGACACTATAGTCACACTATAGTCACGGTCACGGTCCGGTCACGCGCCGCTCACGGTCCGGTCAAATATCATAACATGTATTGAAACGGAAGCATTCACACTGACGGTAACGGTCCAGGAACGCTCCGCTCTCGCTCCGGTTACGATCCATTCAAAAGATATTTTGACAGGATCGAGAGTGGAACGTTGCTTGACCGTTACTGTCAGTGTGAATACTCGCCACGGTCGGTCTCGCTACGCTCCTTACCAAGAATGCCGTACACGTAAAAGAAAAAAAAACAATCAGGAAAATAACAGTGCATCTGCTACTCTTATGAAATATTTAATAGAAAAAAAGGAAGAACGTGCCCCTGAAACAATAGATACTTTCTTTTCACTGATGGCAGCTACTGTGAAGAAATTCAGTCCAGATGAACAACATTTCATTAAAACAAGAGTGTTTTCGTTAGTCAGTGACATTGAAGGAAAATACATCCATAATCAAAACGCACAGACCTATGTACAACAAACACATAATATATACCCAATACCTACACCATCACCTGCTCTGTCACAGTGCCACAGTCCTCATCCACAAGTACTCAAAATGGAACATAAGATCAAGAGCACCCTACTTGCATCTCACAGTGGCATAATCAGGATAATTGTGTTTTTCTCTCATAATTTTACTCAGAATGTAACAGTGAAGGAATAAATGAAAGGAATAAAATGAAATAGAGGAACAAATGATGAGTTTTTAAATCTTTCTCTCTCATATAGTTTTAAGTGGTGCTGAATGATTGATTTGAGTCATCCTTCATTTATCTTTGTCTTACCTTAGACACACAGCCACTTTTTATCTTGGTGTGATTGCTTCTCTGAATGATGTGTGTTCCTTTTTCAGGTCATTCTCAATTTTGGATAGTATTTTTCCAAATGTTCCAATATTCATTCTAAAATAGCCATGGAATTTGCTTTAATCATCAATAAGACGAGGAAACAATGTGTGAAATTCTCCTTCACTTTTTTTTTTTGTCTTGCAAGATGGGATGCACCAACACTCCTTTTCTTTTCCTACTTTGTTTTCTTTCTTCTTCATCTAATGCAATGGCGATTACTGCCAACTCAGCTGGTGAAAAGTCGCACATCCTTCTTCAATGATGGTCGTACATCCACTGCTGTTGAGGGGGGATCCTTGGATAGGAAATGATGGGACCGTGAGCGGAGCGAGACCGGAGTGGACATGTGAATGCACCAGGACCGTGACCGGACCGTGAGTGGCGTGTGACCAGACCGTGACCGTCTCTATAGTGTGAATAGGGCCTATTGTAGTAGAAATGTGATTTTTTTAATATTTCCTTTTTTTTTACACCAAAACATTCAAATATTGGTATATAAATAGATTTTCAAATATACCAAAATTAAAAACTTTTGATCTTTTACTTTGAGAAGTCCCCTATTTCAGCTTAATCGTCACATTGAGTGTTTTTATGTGTTGTTTCAAAAATCCTTGGTTGTTCGTCCTTAACTAATACACTAACAACAGTTTTTTTTTAAGAAAAGCCTTCATATTAAGGTTTTAAAATGTTTTCGTAGAAAAAAAAAAACTATTCAGAAAATGTCCTTATGAAGACGAGATGCATTTTTATGTATTGTTCATTGATATATTTGTTAATAGTTTATTTTGACACTTTCAAAAGTTATTGTAACAGTAATTTAAAAAAAAGGATTCTAAGTGATTGAACTTAGATATTGTGGAAAAAAAACATTCAATTTAGTATAAATATGCTATATTTTTAGTTGTGGCTTAAAACTTATGCTTCACTCTAAAGAACTTGTTTATTATGTGTATTTAAAAAAATAATGATATTAGCAAAACGTTAAAAAGGATAATATATGCCATTTCAAGAAAATAATATATTTTCCACAAAAAGTTAATTTTTAATGATTTTCTTATTTCCATGTCTAGATGGAAAAGAAGAAAAAACAATGAAAAAAATATTTTTTTAGGACAATACATTTTTTCCTCTCTAAAATCGCATAACTTAGCCTTTTTTCAATCTTTTTAGGAATGTTAACAATATTTTAAAGAAAAACCTTTCTTCCAAGTAAAAAAAAAAAAAAAAAAAAAGTGATGTATGCCATTTCAGTAGAAAAAGTATATTTCTGCCCAAAACGTAAATTTTTCAATCATTTTCTTATTATCTCCATGTTTTGATGGTAGGGAAGCAAAAAGTAATGAATATACTTTTTTATACAATATACTTTTTTCTCTAAAGCAGTATAAATTATTTTTACTGGAAATGGCATTTATTACATACTTTTACCGGAAACAAAGGGTTTTCTTTAAAATGTTGTTGTTACTCCTAAAAACGTTGAAAATCGGGTACTTTATGCAAATTTTAAAGAAAAAAAACTGTAAAAAAGAAATATATTCATTGCTTTTTGCGTCTAGTCCTTCAAAACATGGAAATGAGGAGAAAATCGTTAAAAAAATCACATTAAAAAAAAAAAATCTTGAAATGGCATATGTATATATAATACTTTCCTTTACCTGAAAAAAGAGCGTTTTTCTTTAAAGTGTTGTTAATACTCCTAAAAACATTGAAAAAGGGGAAACTTGTGCAATTTTAGAGAAAAAATATATATTGTCTTAAAAAAAAATGTTCATAGTTTTTTGCTTGTTTTCCATGAAAACATGGAAATAAGAAAAATAAATATACATTTTTTCTTGAAATATTACATTTTTCTTTTCCTGAAAAGAGGGTTTTCTTTAAAATGTTGTTAATATTCTTAAAAACCGTAAAAAAAGGAGTAATTTATGAAATATAAAATAAAAAAATATATTGTCGTAAAAATATATTATATTCTTGTTATTTCTTGTTTTCCATCAAAACATGGAAATAAGAAGAAAGTCTTTGAAAAATACACTTTTTTGGTAGAAATATATTTTTTTCTTAAAATGGAATAATTACTTTTTTATATCTGAAAAGAATTTTTTTCTTTAAAACGTTGCTAATTCTCCTAAAAAATATATTTTCATAAAAAAATGAATATATTCATAAGTTTTTTTTTTCATTAAAGTATGGAAATAAGAAGAAAATCATTGAAAATTCCCTTTTTGGCAGAAATATATATATTTTTTCTTGAAATGGCATATGTTTTATTTATTTATTTATTTTTTATCTGAAAAAGAGGATTTTTCTTTAAAGTCCTGTTAATACTCCTCAAAAAAAAAAAATGAATAATGGGGGGAGAGGGTAATTTATGCTGTTTTAGAGGAAAAAGTATATTGTCGTAAAAGTATATATATTCATTACTTTTTGCTTCTTTACCATCAAAACATGGAAATAATAAGAAAATGATTGAAAAATATACTTTTTTGGCAGAAATATACTTTTCTATAAATGGCATATATTACTTTTTTTTTTTTACTTGAAAAAAAGGTTGTTCTTTAAAATATTGTTAACACTCCTAAACAGATTGAAAAAGGGGTAATTTATGCAATTTTAGAGAGAAAAAAGTGCATTGTCCTATAAAAGAATTTAAAATTTTTTTTTCTTCTTTTCCATCTAAACATGGAAATAAGAAAATCATTGAAAAATTCACTTCATAAGGACATATTCTGAATAGTTTTTTTTTTTCTACGAAAAAAAATAAACATTAAAATGAAGGCTAAATTATGCCGTGAATTTAAAAAAAAAAAAAAAGTGGGTTATACTAAAATACAAGTAACTTGGACAACACGATAAAAGTTAAGATGCAAATTAAATCATAATGTTGCCACAATAACTTGCCCCCTCCACCCCCCCCCAAAGAAAAAAAAAAGATTAAAAAATGTCGGGCAAAATTAAAGGGAGTTTCAAGAAAATAGGAGATTACACCGAACGCAACGTAATGTAAACAATGTAAACAACGTAATGTAAAGAATCAGCTTCGAAGGACCAATTTAGTTGTGGGGAATATTACTCCAGCACTGGTAAAACCTGCTTCCCCTCAACTGAAGTTAAATTATAATCACCATAGTAAAGGTATGAAGATGGAAGGAGAGGCTGATGTGACTAATGCACCGTCATAATAGGAATAAGATATTAGAAAAGTATACACAAGTATGAATATCCTAGACGGTACTTAGCTGGACCTGTCGCTGGCTTATATGTGGACGGAATTATCCGTGAAGGAGTTGGCTGTAGTTTGGTGACTAATAGCACGGGAAGTGTAGTAGGTTTGGTGGTATGAATTGTACTGACTGTCACTACTTCGAATATGGCGGACCTCGGCTATGATAGGTTCCAATAATGTTTTGCCCAAAACATTAAGTGCATTTAACTTAGATGTCCGTATATATACAACGGATCTACTAGTGTAATAATATCAGATTAAGATATATATTAATACATCAAACAAATATAGGGCGCAATAACTTATATCCTAAATCTAATGTTAAGCCTTATAATCTAACTATATGTCGGGTCAACGAGGATGCATCAATTCCCAACAGCTTCCTTGTTACTCCACGTCTGATCATGTCTTCTATTGCATTCTGATATATTTCTCCATAATCAGAATCAAGTTACCTTAATCTGTTTTCTGCCATCCTCAATCTAGCCACTGCTGCTCTCAGATTGTTTTTCAACTGCTCAGGATCCTTTATCCAAGGACAATTTGTTGTCAATCGTTTCTATTTGTCATTGTATGTCAATCGTTCCTCAATCAGTGCCAATTCCTTTTCTTCTTTCAGGTTTACACAACTGAATCTTGGACAACTTCTACACATGCATCTTATACATTGTGAATCACATTGCATTCCTATATTTTCTATGGTGAAAAATTTATTGGGCTTAGTCTTTAGTTCGTCAACCGGATCAACTATTACTTAATTCAATTCTGTGTTTTCACAACTATATGCTGACTTGAGTTGATTTCACCGCTGATACCATGCCGACCCCGAATACTAAAACCAGATTGATTCTCCATCAGCTGGAGGTCCTGATTTATCTGACTGACCGTTGGCAGTAGTTCACAGTGATCAGCACCAATGAGAACATGAATTTCACCACACGGACGATCAATATCCGACATTGATATCCCCCTAAACAATTCAGGAACCTTAGAAACATCAACTTTCCCGATTTTGGCAGTTATTCCATCCATCCCAACAATATCAACATTCCACACTTTACCAGTTTAATCAGTCAATGGGATGCTGGTTTGGTGGTCAAGCATATTGCCTACCTTTATCATGGTAACATCGAGAGACTTCCTCTTTAACCCCAATTTCTTTGCCATACTATGACTTATCAACGATTCATCTGAACCTGGATCCCACAATACAGTCACAGGTTGATTTTTGTTAGACACTGTACTGATGTTTAGCAATGCTTTCCTCGACACAGCACTATGAAGGGTTCCTTTTACTTGTTCAGGATGCAAAAGTGGATGATAACTTCTGTTGCACAATTCGTGACCCGCAATCCTTACGTTACATAATTTGCCTGCTGTGCAATTGCGAGCTGAGTGGTAACCCCTCAGGCACTTGAAACATATGCCATGACTCCTTACCGTTTCAAATCTGTCTTTGACGTTACTGGACTGAATTTCATAACAATTTGTAATATCATGATTTGTAGAATTATGTAACCAACATCCACCACTTTTGTGTTCATTCCTGGGATTTACATATTTCATCATCTCGTTGAATTTACTATACATGACTCAAACTCCCTGTTTTCTTGCATCTTGGTTCTCGCTTATCTTTTTTCACTAGATTAACTTAATTTGATTCAGCATCACTATCACATGCAAGATTCACATTGTGCCTTATCAACACTGCTAATCCTCACGCTCGAAATCATATATTCAAGAACTCCTTTTCTTTCTGCAAAAAACTCTAGTAAATCTGGGAACAAATCATCAGTGTTAGCTACCTCCTCTTCTTTAATTAACCATTCTCTTTTCTGAACGGGTGGCAACACTCTTTCAATGTGACAAACAACATGCGATGTGTTAAGCTCACTCGAGAGATTTACTCGCTTTAAGCACAACCAGCATTGCTCTACCTGATCAATCATCTTAATGAATCCTTTAGTGTCGCCATCAGATACCCTTTTCAAAGACTTTGGATCACTTCCTTGGATTGCCAAATTTATCATCTAAACACTTGAACATCTTGACATAGTCACCTTCTAATCCCTTCACTGCCTGAAGAGCTTCACCAATCAGACACATTTTTAGAGCATATGGGTCTGGCCCATAGACACTTCACTAAATGATCGAAATCCTCCCTAAAACTAGGACACTCTCTTAGGTTACCATCAAACTTGGGCACCTCAGATGCCTTCACTTTAACCTTAGGTGTGCTTGTATAACTCTGATCAGCCTCTATTTCACACATCTCTGCACGAATTTCATTCCTGATTATTTCATTGCTTAAGATATACTGCTGCGCTTCCACTTCCAAACTTTCATCTAGCTTATTGTCACATATGTAATTGATGATGTCATAATTTTTACCCTCTAGTTCGTGAAATGCTTTCGTAACATCTTCCTCATTGATCTTTTTAACAAAGATATATAATCACCTATATTCAGTTCTTCCTTTAAAAGGGTGACCTTCCTCGTCAGCCTTCTCTTGGCGTGGGTCCTATCCCTCTTCAGTGTATCATACTCCTCCTCCCAGCCTATGGTGAACGAAATCAAAATGTTGTTGGGGGCAAAGAACAACCACGAGCCGTAACGTTGTTTATTTGGAAATATTTTGTTTCGACCTACAAACCTTGATGGTTGAGTTTTTTTGCTTTATTTTCAGTTCGCTTGACTTAGCCATGGCGGTTAAGGCTTATTTCGTAACCAGGTTCACGTGAAAGGCTCAGAGAAACACGTCTGTCCGCAATAAAGGCTCAGCTAACACACATACACACACACACACACACACACACACACACACACACACACACACACACACACACACACACACACACAGATAGACACCATCGTGTGAGCTAACGAAAGTGTACATCATTTTCATACCCCCACAGCTCACACATGCGTCTTGAACCAGGTCATCCTTTCTTAACGCCACCCAACGAAACCAAAGCGATCGAGTGCAGAAAACAACGGTGCAGCTGATTATAGGGACCAACTAAACCATCTTTTATGAGGCACTCCAATGTCTGCATCTCACCTCATTTCAGGCTCGTCATCAACACCTCCTAGAGCAGTTTGCCACAGAACTCCTACACTGAACGAATACGCCGTGTTTAGTCCGTTAAGAGGACCAACTAGCTTGAGAGGTTTTTCCCGTTATGACCCTAAACCCATAATGTCTTATGGGCGATATTGCCTTCTCTTAAGGGAAACGGAAATGCAGTTTAACTACCACTCTCTCTCTGTTTATTCGTCAAACAAACCCGCGGGTCATTGTGCGCTGCAACGCACCCACATTTTATAGTAACAAAATATGTACACATATATACATTAAGTGCGTGTATGTTTTCTGTGTGTGTGAAAAATGTGTATGTAAAAGAGACAGCCGATGTATGTGTTTGTTTGTGAAAAGAAGGTGTGAAGTAGAAATAATCGGTGTTTCATAGGTAGAGAAAATAAAATGTGTAAAGAGAGTAAATAGAGAACGTGAGTAGAGAATGGTGGAAGTTGAGAGCACACAAGACTAGATTAAAATGCACACTACACAGCCACTTTTCGGAGGAAGGCTTGAAACCTTTTATTTGGGTCCTTGGGTGCCATGATGAACATGGACCTCGCAAGATAGCCCACAGCTTTTTTTTCTTTTTTTTTTTCTTTCCATACAGAGGCACTTTAGTTTTCACTTCACGCCACATCCTCTCGATGGTGTTGGTGTGTGTCGCCTTGTTGGAGGGGTCCACAAAATGCATGGAGTGATTAATAGTGAGGTGTTTGTAGCCTTCATCCTGCAGACACTGATACGCTTTCCAACAGTCAGAAATGATGGTGGTTCCTTCTTCAACTCTGCCCTTTATCACAGCGAGAAGAGTTTGACTGTCCTGCTTCTCCACAGGTACCATGAAGGAGCTTCGTGTTTCACGACACACACCGCCGAATATCCACTGTCCATCGGTGATTCGTCCAACATTGTATTTCCTCTTGCCAAATTTACTCTCATCGATCTCTATAAATTTTTCCTCACCACCAATCTTCCCTTCTCGCTTGAGACACCACTCAACAAGCACTTTTCTACAAAACTTGCCCAGTCACAAATGCTCTGGTTGGCGAGCCCAAGTTCACTCTTGATGAAGACTAGGAAAAGCACTCGCGCAGGTAGCAGTTCACAAATACCAGCACAGTTTCCAAATCCAAATTAATATTTTCAAAATACGTGTTCTTAAGCACACCTTGGTTCCATGTACACTTAATTTTTTTTTCTTTTTGGGGTAAGAGCGCATTTTCTGACAACGCCATAACTTTTGATGGAATTCCAATGTCGCAGGCTTGTCACACACTTCGCAGTTCTTCTCATGGAGGATCAGTTTGTGGCGTACACTGATGTCAAAAAGAAGTGTGACATTGTCAGTGTATCTGTGGAAAAAATTCCAGAAGGTCAAGGTCGCAGTCCTGACAATTCATGATGGCGGTGGAAAGGGAAACGAGTTGAATACGTGACAGTCTGTGAAGCGATGAAGTGGCGGAGTAATACGTACAGGATATTCCCTGATCCTACAAGGGAAATTGACCTGTTTTCCCTATTATTTTATCGCTTCCTTTGTCTATGATTGCAGAAATTGCAGGCGAATATATATAGATTTAAAATAGAGAACCGATTTTTTACCATGTCTCTTATTTGCATTGTAAATATTGCTTCGTTATGGGTCTTAACATTTCCCTATAACACGGGGATTTTCCTTCGTTTCGAAGTAATATCATGGTGTAGGAATACATATATATCTAGTACCTGTTATTGTACCACATTATTTGAAAACCATATAACGTTTTAAAATGGTCTGAAGGCAAGAAAAATCTAAAAACATTATTATCTTCATTGCATTTTTCTGAGCAATCCCATTCATAACATGTTAATGTAAATGATATGATGAGAGAACTAGAGTGTGGGGCGTATTATATAATGCTGTCAGGCTCAGTGTGTTTCGGGAACCTTAAGGGAAACATCGTGTCTGGACTTACATTCTGGAGCGTTGTCTTGTTTTTCAGAGTATTGTTGTGACTTCCGTTAGACATTGCACTCACCAAAACGTACAAAAACGGCAAGTATCTTACATATATTGCAGTATGCCACAGCTATCATAGAGATCGGCGTGGAACAGTAATAGAGTAGTACCTATATTATTTGGCTAGTATAGGAAATATTTGCAGTAGGTTTATTCGCCATATTCTTTTTTTTATGTAGAAAGGAGTCGGCC
>CM035223.1:18389866-18402428 GCA_020233015.1 Callinectes sapidus | reverse complement strand
GTGTCACTGAAGAAGAGGGGATAGTTATTTGGAAGGTTGTGTCGAGTTGATAGGTGGAGGAATTGAGTTTTTGAGGCATTGAACAACACTAGATTTGCGTTGCCCCAATCAGAAATTTTAGAGATATCAGAAGTTAGGCGTTCTGAGGCTTCCCTGCGTGAGCTGTGTACTTCCTGAAGGGTTGGTCGTATATGGAAAGACGTGGAAAAGTGCAAGGTGGTATCATCAGCACAGGAGTGGATAGGGCAAGAAGTTTGGTTTAGAAGATCATTGATGAATAATAGGAAGAGAGTGGGTGATAGGACAAACCCTTGAGAAACACCACTGTTGATAGATTTAGGGGAAGAACAGTGACTGTCTACCACAGCAGCAATAGAACGATCAGAAAGGAAACATGAGATGAAGTTGCAGAGAGAAGGATAAAAGCGAAAGGAGGGTAGTTTGGAAATTAAAGCTTTGTGCCAGACTCTATCAAAAGCTTTTGATATGTCTAGGGCCACAGCGAAAGTTTCACCAAAATTTCTAAAAGAGGATGACCAAGACTCAGTAAGGAAAGCCAGAAGATCACCAGTAGAGCGGCCTTGACGGAAGCCATACTGGCGGTCAGATGGAAGATTGTGAAGTGATAGGCGTTTAAGAATCTTCTTGTTGAGAATAGATTAAAAAACTTTAGATAAGCAGGAGACTAAAGCAATAGGGCGGTAGTTTGAAGGATTAGGACGGTCACCCTTTTTAGGAACAGGCTGTATGTAGGCAAACTTCCAGCAAGAAGGAAAGGTAGATGTACATAGACAGAGTTGAAAGAGTTTGACTAGGGAAGGTGCAGGCACGGAGGCACAGTTTCGGAGAACAATAGGAGGGACCCCATCAGGTCCATAAGCCCTCCGAGGGTTTAGGCCAGCGAGGGCATGGAAAACATCATTACGAAGGATTTTAATAGTTTTTTTTTTTTTTTTTTTTTTTGGGGGGGGGCCATCACCCTGACTTGGGTATTAGGCCATGGTTAGAAAAAAAAATAAAAAAAAAACAATATGTACGCATAGAGTTTTAGTTGTTTATTTATTTATGTATATTTTATCTTTTTTTCATTTTTTGTTTATTTGTATATTTTTTTATTTTATTTTATTTTATTTATTTATTTATTATTATTTTTTTTTTTGTTCTTAGCATGTAAAAAATTTATATATACATTCATACTCACTCGCACGCTTCATTCATTCGGGAGTACCTGAACCCTATCTCAAAATTAAAGTCATTAGTCAAGGGGGTAAGGAGGGAAGTAAAAGTACATACACATTCATACTTCGGGAAATGTACAATACGTGAACACACGTACTTGTAAGGAATGGGGATTCTCATGTTCTCAGTCACGCGAAAGTCCATCACACAGACATTCATTCCAGAATAATATTTACAAAATATGTACAATAAGAACAACAAATATGGTGCATATATACATAATGAATAATTGAAACATAAGTAAGTCACACCTCTCTGATTAAATTGGTCTCTGTCAGGAAAATCATCAGCTTGTCGATCACATCCGGGTCATCACCCAAAAGGGTGGCCTGAGTTACCGGTAGACGGCGGGCCACACAGTAAGCTGTGAGGGACCGCCGCGCCTCCCGATAACGCACGCAGTGGATCAAGATGTGCTCCACTGCGTGTGTTAATAGGTAGCATGAAGTAGTCAGAGGGGGGAGGAGAAGGAGGAACAAGCCCGTAATCGTCCAAGGAAGAGTTATTAGCAAATGTTTGAGCGAAGAGTTCAGCTTTACAGATAGATGAGATGGCATTGGTGGCATGTGGTTGAGCTAAAGGAGGGAAAGATGAAGAGGTAAAGTTGTTTATATATATATATATATATATATATATATATATATCTATATATATATATATATATATATATATATTATTATATATATATATATATATATATATATATATCCATTGAAATTGCACTTGTTACCTGTTTTTTTAAGCTTGTGGAGATTGTATGATTAAACTGTGTTGCTTCATTAATGGTTTCATCTAGGGTTTCATTGTTTCATTAATGGTTTCATTTTGGGTTTTGTTGTTTTGGTATCATTGGTTCACTGTTTTGTACTAGCCGTATGAGAGTCAACCTATGCATCTGCTGCTGGCTAGTCAGTCAGTTCATTCTCAGCTACTGTCCAGAAACTGTCCAGGTTAGTAAAACAAATTATTGGTATATGTTTATAATGATGATAATCCTCGAAATTAAGTTGACACTAAAACACTATTGTGATATTGTGACACTAACAGGTGTGATGAATATTAATTGTGATTTGTACGTTGTTCCAGAAATGATGTTCTTTGTTGAATAAACCGTACATTAAGGGAACAGTGACTTTCACTTCAAAGCTTTTAGGAGTATTTACATTTAGAAAAATATATATTCTTTTCCAGATAAAACAAAAAACAAAAAAATGTAATTTGTACTGTTTCAAAGAATATTTATATTTCTGCCAAAAAAGGAAATTATCAATAATTTTGATTCTTTTCATGTTTTGATGAAAAAAAAGTAAAAACTGGGCCCGTATCCACGAAAACTGTCTGAGGCCGACGCTAGCCAAGTGCAAAATCGTACTTAGCTTATGGTCGACCATTTAGGGCCGACGGGAGCCGTCGTACTTAGCTTGCTTTTGGTGTAGCTTACTGAGCGCGCTGGGACGCATCGCTTACCAAATGTCAACGTGAATTATATTGAACGAAATATTATTATAGTAGCATTTTCTTTGCTTTATATATATATATATATATATATATATATATATATATATATATATATATATATATATATATATATATATATATATATGAATTCACAATACAACTGCTGCTTAAGTAACATAAAGCAGATGAAAATACTTAAGAAAAAGAATAAATGTATTCCTGTTGGCAACGAGCAAACACGTACTCGTCTCCCAGCAGCAGCGCTACTTTCAATACAGCAAGCCCATCGCCTTTCCTCCCCAACTATACGAGGTAAGACTTGAAAGTATCAAAAACATTGCTTATTAGTACTTTGTCAGGTATTGGTGGAAAAAGCTGTCATTTTAATATATATTAAAAAGGAGTGGACCAGTGGGAAATATGCATTATAGTAAGGCACTTTTCTTTACTCATTTAGTATTTATAATAATTTAAAGTTTTACCTTAAGCGTCTCTGCTGAGGTCAACAAACTTAAAAAAAACACACGATAAAACTGCATCAATGAGTTCTCAATAGGTTTTACTAGGTTAGGTGTTGAAATAGGTTTGGTTTTATTGCAATGCTGCAGCCCCTGCAAGCCCACTTCAACCTCCCATTGTTGTAGCTTAGGATTTATACATGGTAATTTATAATCCATACATAATGTTGACGATGATGGTAAATTTTGCTGCTTATTGAAAAGGTGGTGGAAAGAAATAAACAAAAACTTAGTTCCATTCATAAAACCACACTTAATTCATGGTGAGAAAATAGTATATTCGTATCTTTAAACAAACAAGCTTGACATATTAACTCCTGTAGCCAATGAAAACAAAACAAAACTTCCTATAAAGCCACATAGTGAAAAAAAAATTATGAAAGGAATGCAAGTGTCATTACTTTATCAAATTTCTAACCCATTATTCTTTCTCCAATAAAGGATTAAGACATGAATTCCAAACTTAACTAACTTGACTTATTAACTTATTACAACACTTGAGATGCGGCTCAACCCCTAAAGATTTTGAAGACATACCCTAACTAGTACAATAATTTATGTTCAGATGAGTGCAATTTGTATGGCCATTTGTGCATTCTTTTTTCTCTAAGTAGTGATCCTTCTCCCCATCCACTGGATGTTTTAGATGAAATCATCAGTTTCATCCTCGGCTCAGAAAATAAAACTGTCATGGGAGAAGAAGGAATCTTGGACATGAGGGATCTTCGGCATGCTGACGTGTGTATTTACTCGTTTCCTGTTTTCATATTATATAATTTAGTCCCCTGCTTCCTCTACTAACATATTCTTAAATGGACACTGCTCCACCTCAACTACACCTCCCTCCTCTCTCTCTACTCAAACTCTCCTGTAACCCTTGAACTATCTCATTACTACACTCCCTTTCTTTCAGAACCTCTGTCACTCTGCCTCCCTTCCTAGTTTATCTCTCACTTCCTATTTTCTTATAAGTTCTTACTTATGTTTACTTTATCTAAGTCCATAAAAGTTTTATACAAATAGCAAATATGGGTAAAATATTATTCCTCTATCAATAATACTGCTTATTGTTATGAAGGCTACATTCAGTGAAAGGAAAGAAAAAAAAGCAGTCTGTAAGTTGTTTAACATTCATTAATTGAAAATTTTTCCACACAAGGCACCTACCTTCCTCCCCAACTTCCCAATATTTTTATGACATAGATTCTAACTTATGATTACTTTATTGAGGTCAATATAAGTTTTATAAAGATAACATATGGGGCAAAATGGAAAATATTATTTCTGTATTGATAATACTGCTGTTTGTCTTTAAGGCACCATTCAGTGAAAGGAAAGAAAAATGTAAGTATATCAGCTGTTTAACAATCATTAATGGCAATTCTTTCTAAAAAGAGGAGCTAGCAAAGGCTGAACATAAACTGCCTCCTCCAAATTTATGCTCCAATGAAATGATTGCTTGCAGTGGCACCATCTCAGCAGCTGAAAATGCACCGATCATTACTAGTGTTGGTGCATCATCGGGGGTAGAAGGGACTTCTTCCTTCATCTGTGAAGACCCTATTTCTGACAGCCATCCTACTGAGCCTGTGCAGGACATTGAGCAGCAGGCACGTGCGACAGCATATCGAGCACAGGAATGTGTTGCTTGGGCTTTTGAGACTATGTACCTGCAGATGCAATATTACCAGAGGTTCTTCTTCTTCATCTTTCGGCTATTCCCATTTTGGGGTCGCCACAGCGGATCACTCGTCTTTGACGAGCTCCGCATATAGCAGAGGTTATTGGAGAATAAATCAGGAGACAGGTAAATGCATCTATCATTTTCATTATAAACATTAATAAAAATTCCCATAAGCAATTACATTTTTATGGCTCTTTTACTGATTTTTCTTACATGGTTTCTCACTAATTTCAATTAGTATTAATGTAATTAGACTTTTGTTTTTTACTATGTCCTGATTTGAAACAATAACAGCAGAAATATATAAATGAAAAATAATAACATCAGAGAGATATATAAAGGAAATAGTAACCTCGTGCATGTCTCTCACCCTCCCGCAGCCTCGCCACACAAGACTTTGTTCTTCCTCTCATCCCTATTCTGACCAACTTTTGAATGCAAGAATTAACCAGTTCTCCCCGTCATTCATTCCTTTCTCTAAACTAAACTAAACCTAAGACTATGAACGACATTTTAATGAAAATCTTTTTTCAGGTAAAATAAATAATAAATGCTATTTCAAGATATATATATATATATATATATATATATATATCTTTATCTATATATATATATATATATCTATATAATATCATATCTTATATATCTATAAATATATATATATATATATATATATATATTAAAAAAAAAGAACTATTTCAAAGTTCTTTTCTTCTTATTTCCATGTTATGATGAAAAAAAGGAAAGGGAATGATCAAATTCTTTTTTACATTCTTTTCACCAAAATTTCAAAAATTTCTTCTTTTCAACGTTTTTAGGAGTATTACCAACATTTTAAAGAAAACTCTCTTATTCAGGTAGAAGTATATATTAGTCAAAAAAGTCAATTTTATACTAATTTTCTTTTTATTTTCATGTTTTGATGGAAAACGAGAAAAAACAATGAATGAATTTTTTTTTCAATATAATATATTTTATTTTCTCTAAAATTACATACACTACATTTTTTTTCACTTTTAGGGGTATTAACAATATTTTAAAGAAAACCCCTCTTTTTTAAATAAAAAGGTATAATAAGTAATTTCAAGAAAAATAAAATTGACCCAAAAGGAATTGTTTAACTATTTTCTTCTTATTTCCATGTTTTCATTGAAAAGAAAGCAAAATGATTATACTCCATTTTTAACACAATACATTTTTTTCAACGTTTTAGGGATTTTAACAACATTTTAAAGAAAAATCCTCCTTTTGAAGTAAAAAAAAAAAAAAAAAAAAAATTGCCCTTTCACAAAATATGTATATTTTCGCCCAAAAGTAAATTTCTCAATAATTTTTCCTGATTTCACAGTTTTGATGGAAAAGAAGAAAAAATCAATGAAAGCAAGATAAAAACAATCAAAGAACTTTTTATGACATTGTATTTTATCTCTTAAAATTGCTTAAACTACCCTTTTTTTAACGTTTTTATGAGTATTAACATTTTGAAGAAAAATCCTCTTTTTTATGGTATAAAAAGTTATATAATCATTTTAAAAATATATATATATTTTGTCAAAAAGGGATTATTTCAATTATTTATCATCTTATTTCCAAGTTCTGATGGAAAACAAAGCAATAAAGGAATTAATATACCCCATTTTTAAGAGTACTTTTTTTGTAATGCATAAATTACCTCTTTCTCAACCTTTTTAGGATTGTGAACATCATTTTAAAGAAAGATCCACTTTTTCAGGGGAAAAAAAGGAATGTAATATATAATTATGTAATGACTGTTGTGTACGAGGGAACTGCCGTGGGTGAACTGGTTTGGTGTGTTTGAAATCAGAGTTGGAAGCTCTGAGGTTAACTTGGTGTGCCGGACGGTGGTGTCTGGCAGAAGCAGACCGGGACTGGTGGAGTGTGATGGACTGGTGGCTGTGGTGTGGGTAGCGCGCCACGCACCGAGGACTTACTTGCAGGTTTTTATAAATTAAGTTTGCTCAAGAGTATTATATTCTGGCTGTGTTTCTTACTAGAGGTAATTAGGATATATGGTGTGACGTGTTGTATCGTGGGATTTCGTGGGTATTTTGTGCTGTGTCGGTATTGGGGTGATTGTTTGGGAATGGGTTGATGGTGGATTGTGCTGTGGGCGTTATTCATGTATTAGGTTAAGGATATTAGATGTAAGTTTTCATTATATTAATTATACCCAAAATTCACTCTTGTCCTAAAATCCCGCTGACTAAACGAGGGTTGAAAAGTAATAGGAACCTGGTGTGTTTTGTCTGTGCGTCGTTACAGTTCACCCTCGCCTCCTATCATGCTGGAGGAGTGATGGCGTAACAGATAATGGGGGCCTGACCGGGAGCTCTTGTTAGTTGTCAATAGTTGGGGCTAATATTTGCTGGTTATTGTTAGTTAAAGATTTGATTACTGTCTGCTAATACTATATCTATTTACCCGTGATTTATATATCTACCTTTATTCTTGCATTGGGTGTCGAAATTTTTGTGAAGCATTTGAAATGGAGTTCAGTGTTGATGAATTCATATGCAACCCGTCTGTTGAGATATTGCAATCAAGGAAAATAAGTAAAGCAGACTGGATAAAACTCGCTAGTTACTATGAAGTGGTGATAAAGTTATATTGGAGAAAAATAGAGGTGAAAAATGCTGTATTACGGAAGTTAGTTAACAGTAAAGTGCTTCATGATGGTGCCTTAGCTTTATGTGAGACAGAGGATGGTTCTGAGGATAAGGCTGTCCGACTTCTTGAGTTGAAAATGGAGAGAGAGAGAGGCTTAAAGATAGAGAAAGGGAGAGAGAATTTCAGTTGACCTATCTCGAGAAGAAAGCTCAATTAATGGGTGGAGTTGATGATCAGAAAGAACACTGCTTTGACTTGTGTAAAAATGTGAAATTGGTGCCTTCCTTTGATGAAAATGATCCAGATGAATTCTTTCAACAATTTGAGACCATTGCAAATTCTTTAAAATGGCCTATTGGTTATTGGCCTTTGTTAATTCAGACAGCCCTAAAAGGTAAAGGTCGCTCTACTAACTTGTCTTTGTCTGTTTCTCAACGATCTGACTACACAGTAGTTAAGGAAGCCATACTTAACTGTTATGAATTAACTGCCCAGGCTTACAGATTGAAGTTTAGGAACTCTATGAAAGAACCCAGCCAGACTTTTATTGAATACGCTCATGTAGTGAGAAAGCTCAGAGATAGATGGATATCTGCCAGCAAAGTAAGTACATTTGATGAGGTACTAGAACTAATTGCACTTGAGCAATACTTAAGAGGAGTAAGTCCAGAAGTCTGTATATATTTATGTGAGAAAGAAATAATAGAACTTGAAAGAGCAGCAATTCTAGCTGAGAATTACAGTCTAATTAATTTACCTAAAAAGTTTCAATATGCTGCTAAACCAGTCCCGTCTGTTCCTCATGGTAAGTCAGTATCTGGGCAGATGAATGGCAATTTCAATAATCCTGTTAAACCTGAATCAAGGTTCAATGGTTCACAATCTGCCCAAAAGAGTAACATGCAGTGGAGTAAATCAGTGTGTTTCTATTGCAAGAAACCAGGGCATATGATTGTCGACTGTAGTAAAAGACTACACAATCTTCAGTATAAGTCTAATCTGAAGCCAAATGTAAACTTAGCTTTTTCCCAGACAGATAGTTTTGATCCGTCAAGTGTTCTAAGTAAACCAGTGTGTAAGGATCCTCAGTTGTGTTTCAAGCCTTTTACATTTGGTGGATTTATATCTCAAACTGAAGATAGTGAAGCAGTGCCAGTGCAGATTATGAGGGATACTGGAGCCTCTCATAGCATAATTGTAAAAGGATCAGTGCCTTCCTTAAATGACACTTATACTGGTGATAGTGTTGTTATGAAAGTATTAGGTGGAACTATTACTGTCCCTTTGTGTCGTGTGTATCTGAAATCTGATCTTGTTTCTCAGCCAGTGGTGGTGGGTGTACAGGAATCTTTGCCAGTTGATGGGGTGTCATTCTAACTTGGAAATGATATTGCTGGCAGTCTCATTGTTCCAGATCCTATTGTAACTAACGACCCCCTAAACATAAGTCCAACTGCTGATGTTGAGAGACTGTATCCTGACCTTTACCCCTCCTGTGCTGTCACTCGCAGTCAGGCTAGGCGTGAATTGTCAAATGAACCTTCAATGGATATTGAAAGTTCTAATGACTGGGACCTTGATGATTTGTTTTCTGAAGTGGAGTCACGTGATGAAGAGCCAGTTGCTTACAGAGTAAGCATATACGATGATAAAGTGGAACCAAAGACCACTGCAGAAAAGGAGGACATAAAGAATGTCCCTGTTACACGTGAGATGTTAATTGATGCCCAACAAAATTATTCTAAGCTGGTCTCTTTTATGTCCAGAGCTGTTGATGTGGAAAAGATTGCAGACACACCTGTATGCTTTTATGTCAAGTCGGGCATACTCATGCGTAAGTTTCGCCCACCTGAAGTTCCTGCCAGTTAGACCTGGAGGGAAGTTCATCAGATTGTTGTGCCCACTTGCTATAAAGAAGGCATTAAACCTGCTCCACTACACCCTATTCCTGTAATGAATGAACCGTTTGCTAAGGTAATAATTGATGTTGTGGGCCCTCTACCCAAGACTAGAGGTGGTAATAAATATCTGTTAACCATTATGTGTACCACAACGAGGTATCCAGAAGCCATCCATCCCTTTGAGACGTATAACATCAAAATCAATCATACCCGTACTGACTAGATTTTTCACTCAGTTTGGTCTACCTCGTGTAGTACAGTCAGATCAGGGCAGTAACTTTACTTCAGCTATCCTGCAACAAGTCATGGCCACTTTGGGCATAAAACAATATTTAGCTTCTGCATACCACCCGGAAAGTCAAGGTGCTCTTGAGCGGTTCCACCAGACTCTCAAGAGCATGCTGACTAAATTTTGTTTAGAAAATACATGTGACTGGGATGAAGGTATTCCGTATGTATTGTATGCCATCAGAAGTGCGAAACAGGAGAGTCTTGGATATTCACCTTATGAACTGTTATTTGGGAGAGACATTAGAGGTCCGTTGAAACTGTTACAGGAAAGTTGGTTAGATGAACGTGATTCAGTTACTCTTAGTGAATATGTAGTGAAAATGAAAGATAAACTAAAAAGTGCCCAAGAACTGTCTAAGAAAAATTTATTAGAAGCTCAGGCAGAAATGAAGAGGCAATATGACAAAGATTCAGTGCACAGATAATTTCAGCCAGAAGATAAAGTGTTGTTGTTTATGCCATTAAGGAGGTTTCCACTCCAAGCAAAGTACCAGGGACCATTTGAAGTTTTCAATAAAGAGAGTGACGTATATTATGTCATTTCTACACCTGGTAGGCAAAAAGGGAAAAGATTAGTCCATATAAATCTTCTAAAGGAATATTACCCAAGGAATGATGTAAATTTGGTGTATGTCAAACAAGATGTTAATAATACTGAGGAATGGAAAGACCAAGATGCCTGTGAGAATTTTATGAGTGGAAAGGAGGTCAAATTAAAGAATTCTGATATACTCAATGAGCCGTGCATTAAGACCCATCATTTACTTCAGGAGCAGAGGACGGAAGTGCATGAGCTGCTGGAAGAATTTAGAGAGAGTTTTGCAGATGTGCCTAAACCCAGTCCTACTGTGCTGTATGAGGTTCGGTTAATGGATGGTGCTGTTCCTATCAAGCAGTCGCCCTACCGTATGTCTCCTGACAAGCGACGGATTCTGAAAGAAGAGGTACAATTCCTGCTTCAACATGGTCTAGCCGAACCAAGCAACAGTGAGTGGGCCTCTCCGTGTGTGCTTGTTCCCAAGCCGGACGGAAGTTTCCGCTTGTGTACAGACTACCGGAAGGTGAACCAGCTCACCCGCGCTAGTTTTCCACTACCTCGCATCGACGACATCATAGATTCGGTGGGGAATGCTGCTTACGTCACGAAGCTGGATCTTCTAAAGGGTTATTACCAAATACTCTTGTCAGAGGAGGCCAAGAAGATATCTGCCTTTGTGACTCCTGACGGCCTCTATCAGTACACTGTCCTTCCCTTTGGGATGCGAAACGCTCCGGCAGTCTTCCAGAGGTTAATGTCAGTAATCACCACAGGACTTGAAGGGGTGAGCGTGTACCTGGACGATCTGGTGGTATATTCATCTTCCTGGCCTCAACATCTTGCTGAATTGAAGGCTCTCTTTCAATGTCTATCAGACGCTAAACTTACAGTGAATCTAGCAAAGAGTGAATTTGGGCATGCACGAATTATCTTCCTGGGACATGAAGTGGGTGGAGGAATTGTTGCATCTGTTGCAGTCAAGGTGGATGCTATCTGTAAGCTGCCCATACCAAGCAACCGGAAAGCCGTACAACGATTTTTGGGAATGGCTGGCTATTATCGACGATTCTGCCCAAACTTCTCGGTAGTTGCTGCTTCACTCACAGACCTCGTCAGCCCTCATAAGAAGTTTGTATGGTCACCAGCATGTCAGACGGCATTTGATAACATCCGTTCTCTACTCATTACAACGCCAGTCCTGAGAGCACCCGATTTTCATCGTCCATTCCAAGTACAAGTAGATGCAAGTGATATTGGTGCTGGTGCCGTACTGCTACAAACTGATGACACTAACATAATGCATCCAATATGTTACATGTCGACAAATTTCAAGTCTTTCCAGAAAAACTACAGCACTATAGAAAAAGAAGCTATTGCATTGCTGATGGCACTAGAAAAATTTGAAATATATCTTGGCAACACTAATCAGAAATTTATTGTATACAGTAATTATATTCCACTGCAATTTGTGTCTCGGATGAGAAATAAAAACCAGCGTCTGACTAGGTGGTGGTTAACATTACAATGTTATGATATGGAAATAAGACACATAGCCGGTAAACTAAAGTATAACCTTATTGCGGACGCGTTGTCTCGCGCTCCAGATTAATTAAAACACCCGTGTTTTAATTTAAAGGGTGGGTGTGTCACAGGAAACTACCTTATTGTAAATGTATTGTTTTCGATGGGAAGCAGGAGTGTAAAAAGTAATTATGTAATGACTGTTGTGTACGAGGGAACTGCCGTGGGTGAACTGGTTTGGTGTGTTTGAAATCAGAGTTGGAAGCTCTGAGGTTAACTTGGTGTACCGGACGGTGGTGTCTGGCAGAAGCAGACCGGGACTGGTGGAGTGTGGTGGACTGGTGGCTGTGTTGTGGGTAGCGCGCCACGCACCGAGGACTTACTTGCAGGTTTTTATAAATTAAGTTTGCTCAAGAGTATTATATTATGGCTGTGTTTCTTTCTAGAGGTAATTAGGATATATGGTGTGACGTGTTGTATCGTGGGATTTCGTGGGTATTTTGTGCTGTGTCGGTATTGGGGTGATTGTTTGGGAATGGGTTGATGGTGGATTGTGCTGTGGGCGTTATTCATGTATTAGGTTAAGGATATTAGATGTAAGTTTTCATTATATTAATTATACCCAAAATTCACTCTTATCTTAAAATCCCGCTGACTAAACGAGGGTTGAAAAGTAATAAGAACCTGGTGTGATTTGTGTGCGTCGTTACAGTTCACCCTCGCCTCCTATCATGCTAGAGGAGTGATGGCGAATATATATATATATATATATATATATATATAT
>CM035223.1:18361913-18373202 GCA_020233015.1 Callinectes sapidus | reverse complement strand
TATATATATATATATATATATATATATATATATTGTCTTTTTTCTAGTTTTAATCAAAACATGGAAATCGAAAGAAAATTACTGAAAAACTCAATTTTGGGGTTAAAAACATACTTTAAAAAAAGAGGGGTTTTGTCATTAAAATATTGAAAAACCCCTGAAAACTTTGAAAAATGGATGATTTATGCAATTTTAGAAAAAAATATATATCGTCGTAAAAGAAGGAATAAAAAATCTAAAAATGGTAAATTTATGCAATTTTAGAGAAAAAAAAATATATTTTCTTTAAAAAATGGTTTTTTGCTTTGTTTTGTTTCCCATCAAAAATAAAAATAAGCTCAGAAACATTGAATAAGTCACTTTTTAGGCAGATTTTTTAACTTTTTTTTGAAATTGCATATATTATTCTTGAAAAGGGGATTTTGTCTAAAAGGCTGTTAATACTCCGAAAAGCATTGAAAAAAGTGTATTTCAGAAATTTTACAGAAAAAACTACATTATCGTAACATTCATTGCTTTTCCCTTTTTTTTACTTGTTTTCCATGATAACATGGAAAGAAGTAGGGAATTGTTGAAAAAATCACTTTTGGGGGTAGTGAAGCTTTTCATAAAATGGTATATATTACATTTTTTTAACTAAAAAAAAAATTTCTTTGAAATGTTTTAATACTTTTAAAAACGATGAAAAAGAGGTAATTTATGCAATTTTAAGAAAAAAATTACTGCCATAAAATTTAAATGTTTTTTTTCCTTCATGTTCAATAAAAAAAAAACATTGATAAAAAAGAGAAACAAAGAAGTAATCCCATTTTTTACATAGATTTTTTTTTTCTTTGAAATGGTATACTTTTTTACATGAAAAAATTTTCTTCAAAATATTGTTAAAACTCCTAAATAGGTTAAAAATAAAATTTTTGGGGTTAAATTGCATATGTTATATTTTTTTTAACCTAAGAAAGAGGGTTTTCTTTGAAATGTTGTTAATACTCTTAAAAACGTAAAAAAAGGGTAATTTGTGGAATTTTGAGGAAAAAAAATGTACTGCCATAAAAATTAAATGGATTTATTGATTTTTCCTTCCTTATCAATCAAAACATGAAAATTAAAATAATAACATTTAAATATAATCACTTTTTTGACAGAAATATTTTCTTTCCTTGAAATGGCATGTATCACATTTTTTGTAACATAAAAAAGTTTTTTTCTACAAAATGTTGTTAAAACGTCCAAAAAGGTTAAAATTGGATAGTTAATATAATTTCAGAGAAACAAAATGTATATAGTGTTTTTTTTCTTGTTTTTAATCAAAGCATAGGAATATATAGAAAACTATTGAAAAATCACGTTTCGAATAAAATCATACTTTTTTTTTTTTCTAAGAGAGAGGGATTTCCTTTAAACGTTTTAAATCTCCGAAAAAAAACATTGAAAAAAGTGTGATTTATACAATTTTAGAGAGAGAGAAAAAAAAAAATAGTCATAAAATAAGAATGAAAATATAAAAATGGATAATATGTGCAATTTTGGAGTAAAAATAAATTTTGTAAAAAATATTTTTTTCTTTTCTTTAGTCAATAAATGAAAATAAGATGAAAAACTTTGAAAAATTCACTTTTCAGGCAGATTTTTTCTTTACTCAAATTGCATATATTACACTTGTAAAAGGAGGTTTTGTGTAAAATGCAGTTAATACTCCTAAAAACGTTGAAAAAAGCGTAATTTATTAAATTTTAGAGAAAAAAAAAGTATATTGTCGCAATATTCATTGTTTTTTTGTTTATTTTCCATGAAAACATGACATAAGAAAACAATCTTTGGAAAACTCACTTTTTCGGCTAAAAGGAACTTTTTTGTTGAAATAGCATATATTCTTATTTTTTTTCTTTTTTTTTTTTTTACCTAAAAAAGATGGCCTTTCTTAGTTAAGATGTAATTTCTCCTAAAAACGCTGAAAAGGGGATAATTTATGCAATTTTTTAAGAGAGATAAAAATGTTTTGCAATTAAGTTAATATATTTCTTGCCTTTGCCTTCATTTTCAATCAAAACATGGAAATGACAAGAAAAACACTGAAAAATCCTTTTTCTAAAGAAAATATATTTTTTTCCCTTGAAATGGCTTATATTACATTTTATGTAACATGAAAATAGGATTTTCTTCAAAATGATGTTAAAACTAATAAAAAAGTTAAAAAAGGGTAGTTTATGTAACTTTAAAGAAAAAAAAATATAGTGATTTTTCTTGTTTTTTATCAAAACATGGAAATCAAAATAAAATTACTGAAAAACTCAATTTTGGGGGTAAGAACATATTTTGATTTTCTAAAACTAGAGGGTTTTGTTATTAAAATAATGTAGAACTCCTAAAAACGTTGAAAAATGGATGATTTATGCACTTTTAGAAATTAAATGTATATAGTCGTAAATGAAGGATTAAAAAAATTAAAAAGGGTAATGTTATGCACTTTTAGAGACAAAAAAATATATATTGTCGTATACAATATTTTTTTTGCTTTTTTTTGTTTTCCTCCAAGAATGAAGAGCTGAAAATACATTGAAAAAGTAACTTTTTAGGCAAAATTTTTCTCTTTTTGGAAATTGCATATATTATTCTTGAAAAGAAGATTTTCTCAAAAATGCTGTTAATAATCCTAAAAAGCATTGAAAAAAGCATACTTATGAAATTTTAAAGAAAAATCTATATTATCGTACATACATTGTTTTTCCCTTTTTTTTACTTGTTTTCCATGAAAACATGGAAATAATTAAAGATTTGTTGAAAAATTAACTTTTTTGGGGGAGAGTGAAGTCTTTTCATAAAATGGTATATATTACATTTTTTTTTCTTTTAACTAAAAAAGAGGGTTTTTCTTTGAAATGTTGTTAATACTCTTAAAAACAGTGAAAAAGAGGTAATTTATGCAATTTTGAGTAAAAAATGTACTATTATAAAAATTAAAGGGTTTTCTCCTTCATTTTCATTCAAAACATGGATATAAAAAGAGACACAAAGAAATTATTCCATTTTGACATAAATTTGTTTTTCTTTAAAATGGCATATATATTTTTTTTTACATGAAAAAAAAATTCTTCAAAATATTGTTAAAACTTTTAAATAGGTTAAAATAGGGTAGAAAATAAAACTTGTTTTGGTTAAATTGCATATATTACCTTTTTTTTACCTGAAAAAGAGGGTTTTCTTTGAAATGTTGTTAATACCCTAAGTTGAAAAACGGGTAATTTATGGAATTTTGAGGAAAATAATAAACTGCATTAAGAATTAAATGGATTTTTCCTTCCTTTTCAGTCAAAACATGAATATTAAAATAAAAAAGTTTAAATAATCCCTCTTTTGACAAAAATATTTTCTTTTTCTTTAAACGGCATATATTACATTTTTTGTAACATGAAAAAGATTTTTTTTCCCACAAAAATGATGTTATAACGTCTAAAAATGTTAAAATTGTGTAGTTTATATACTTTCAGAGAAAGAAAATGTATATAGTATTTTTTTCTTGTTTTTTTTAATCAAAACATTGATATCAATAGAAAATGATATCCCTCTTAGAGTAAAATCATACTTTTTTCTTAAAGAGAGGGTTTTAAATCTCCGAAAAAAACGTTGAAAAAAGGGTGATTTATTTTAGTTATAGAGAAAAAAACATATTGTCGTAAAATTAGGATGAAAGCATAAAAATGTGTAATTTGTGCAATCTTAGAGAAAAAAAATGTGGTAAAAAGAATATAATTTTTGCTTTTCTTCCATCAACAAATGAAAAGAAGATGAAAAACAATGAAAAAGTCACTTTTTAAGCAGAATTTTTTTTCTTTATTCAAGTTGCATATATTATACTTCTAAAAATGGGTTTTGTGTAAAGTGCCGTTAAGGCTCCTAAACACATTGAAAAAACCGAAATTTATGAAATTTTAGAGAGAAAAGTATATTGTCCCTATATCCATTGTTTTTTGTTTGTTTTCCTTGAGAACAATGAAATAAGAAGAGAATAATTGAAAAATAAACTTTTTAGCTGAAAAACATTGAAAAAGTCACTTTTAGGGCTGATTTTTTCTTTTTTTGAAATTTGATATATTATTCTTGCAAAAAGACTTTTGTCTAAAATATTGTTAATACTCCTAAAAGCATGGAAAAAAGCGTATTTATGAAATTTTACGAAAAACTATATTATCGTAACATTCCTTATTTTCCCTTCTTTTACCTGTTTTCAATGAAAACGTTTGGAGGGGAGGAGTGAAGTTTTTCATAAAATTGTATGTATTACTTTTTTTTCTGTGAAATATTTTAAATATTTTAAACACAATTAAAAAGACTAAACGTATGCAATTTTGAAAAAACAATGTACTGCTATAAAAATTAAATGTTTTTTTCCTTCAATTTCAATCAAAACATGAATATAAATAGAGAAACAAAGATATAATCCCATTTTTGACATAAATTTGTTTGTTTGCTTTGAAATGGCAAATTTCTTTTTACATGAAAAAGATTTTTCTTCAAAATATTGTTAAAACTCCTAAATAGGTTAAAAAAGGGGAAAAAAACTTGTTTTGGTTAAAAAAATTATGTTTTTACATCCAAAAATGAGTTTTTTAGTAATGTTTTAATTAAAAACAAGACAAATAAATACACTATATATTATTTTCTCTTTAAAGTTACATAAACTACCCTTTTTAAACCTTTTTATTTGTTTTAACAACATTTTGAAAAAAATCCCTTTTTCATGTTACATAGAATGTAATAAAAGCCATTTCAAGGAAAAAAAAAATTCTTTTAGAAACAGGATTTTTCAGTGTTTTTTCTTTTCGTTTCCAAGTTTTGATTGAAAATGAAGGAAAAAGGAAGAAATATATTAACTTTTTATAACAATTCATTTTTTCTCTCAAAATTGCACAAGTTATCCCCTTTTCAGCGTATTTAGGAGAATTAACATCTCATCTAAAAAAGACCATCATTTTTTTTAGTTAAGGAGAAAGGAATACAATATGCCATTTCACGAAAAAAGTTCCTTTTCACCGAAAAAGTGGATTTTCGATTATTTTCTACTTTTTTTAATTGTTTTCATAAAAAAATAAACAAAAACAATGAATACTGCGACAATATATTTTTTTCTCAAAAAAATAATAAAAGACGTGTTTTTAACGTTTTTAGTAGTATTAACGGCATGTTACATTAAACCCTCTTTTACAAGTATAATATATGCAATTTGTATAAACACAAACTTTCTGCATAAAAACTGACTTTTTCAATGTTTTTATCTTATTTTCATTTGTTGGTGGAAGAAAACCAAAAAATGCATTCTTTTTTGCAACAATATTTCTCTTCTCTAAAATTGAACAAACTATTCATTTTTATGTTTTTATCCTTATATTATGATGATATTTCTTTTCTCTAAAACTCCATAAATGACGCTTTTTTCAATGTTTTTCAGAGATTTTGAAAAAAAGTATGTTTTTACCTTTTTTTTTACCATTTTTACCATTTCAAGGAAAAAATATATATTTCTTTTAGATAAAGAATTTTTCAGTGTTTTTCTTTTCATTTCCAATGTTTTGATTGTGAATGAATGTAAAAGCAAGAAATATATTAACTTTTTATTGCAATTCATTTCTTTCTCTCAAAATTGCATTAATTATTCCCTTTTCAGCGTTTTTAGGAGAATTAATATCTCATCTAAGAAAGACCATCTTTTTTTTACTTAAGAAGAAAGGCCATTTCACGAAAAATGTTCCTTTTCACCGAAAAAGTAAATTTTTTGATGATTTTCTACTTATTTCATTGTTTTCATAAAAGAATAAACAAAAAACAAATAATATTGCGACAATATACTTTTTTCTCAAAAATTTCATAAATGATGTGTTATTCAACGTTTTTTGGAGTATTAACGGAATTTTACACAAAACCCCCTTTTTACAAGTATGATATATGCAATTTGTATTAGGACAAAATTTCTGCCTGAAAAGTGACTTTTTCAATGTTTTTATCTTATTTTCATTTGTTGGTAAAAGAAAACCAAAAAATACATTCTTTTTTGCGACAATATTTCTTTTCTCTAAAATTGCACAAACTATTCCTTTTTATGTTTTTATCCTTATATTATGATGATTTTTTTTCTCTTAAACTGCATAAATGACCCTTTTTTCAATGTTTTTCAGAGATTTAAAAAAAAAAAAGTTTTTACATCGAAAAGTGAGTTTTTCAGTAATATTATTTTAATTTTCATGTTTTAATTAAAAACAAGATTAATAAACACATTATATATTATTTTCTCTTTATAATTTCATAAACTAACCTATTTAAACCTTTATATAGGTTTTAACATTTTGAAGAAAATCCTTTTTTCATGTTACGTAAATTGTAATACCAGCCATTTCTAGGGGAAAAAAATTACTTCTTTTAGATAAAGGATTTTCAGTGTTTTTCTTTTTATTTCCATGTTTTGATTGTAAATGAAGGTAAAAGCAAGAAATATATTAACTTTTTATTGCAATTATTTTTTTTCCTCTCAAAATTGCATAAATTATCCCCTTTTCAGCGTTTTTAGGAGAATTAACATCTCATCTAAGAAAGACCTTTTTTTTTACTTAAGAAGAAAGGCCATTTCACGAAAAAAGTTCCTTTTGACCGAAAAAGTAATTTTTTTGATGATTTTCAACTTATTTCATTGTTTTCATAAAAAAATAAACAAAAAAACAATGAATATTGCGACAATATAATTTTTCTCAAAAATTTGATAAATGACGTGTTTCTCAACGTTTTTAGGAGTATTAACGACATTTTACACAAAATCCCATTTTATTAGTATGATATATGCAATTTGTATAAAGACAAGATTTCTCCCTAAACAGTGACTTTTTAAATATTTTAATCTTATTTTCATTTGTTGGTGGAAGAAAACCAAAAAATACATTCATTTTTCCGACAATATTTTCTTTCGCTAAAATTGCACAAACTATACATTTTTTATGTTTTTATCCTTATTTTACGATAATATTTTTTTTATCTCTAAAACTGCATAAATGACAATTTTTCAATGTTTTATTTAGAAATTTATTTAGAGATTTAGAAAAGAAGTAAGTTTTTACATCCAAAAGTGATTTTTTAATAATTTTTTTTTTAATTTTCATGTTTTAATTAAAAATAAGGTTAATAAACACACTATATAATATTTTATCTTTAAAGCAACATAAACTAACCTATTTAAACCTTTTTATTGGTTTTAATAACATTTTGAAGAAAATCCCATTTTCACGTTACATAAAATGTATTACAAGCCTTTGCAATGAAAAAAATATAGTCTATATTTCTTTTAGATAAAGGATTTTTCTGTTTTTTTCTTTACATTTCCATGTTTTGATTGAAAATGAAGGAAAAAGCAAGAAATATATTAACTTTTATTATAATTCATTTTTTTCCTCAAAATTGCATAAATTATCCCCTTTTAAGCGTTTTTAAGAACATTAACATCTCATCTAAGAAAGACCATCTTTTTTTAGTTAAAAAGAAAGGAATATATGCCATTTCACGAAAAAAGTTTCTTTTCATCGAAAAAGTGGATTTTTTGATGATTTTGTACTTATTTATTTTTTAATTTTTCACCGAAAAAGTGGATTTTTTGATGATTTTCTACTTATTTCATTGTTTTTATAAAAAATAAACAAAAAACAATGAATATTGCGACAATATACTTTTTCCTAAAAAATTTCAGAAATGACGTGTTTTTTAACGTTTTTAGGAGTATTAACGGGATTTTACACAAAACCCTCTTTTACAAGTTTAATATATGCAATTTGTATAAAGACAAAATTTATTCTTAAAAAGATACTTTTTTCAATGTTTTTATCTTATTTTCATTTGTTGGTTGAAGAAAACCAAAAAATACTTTTTTTTGGGGCAACATTTCTTTTCTCTAAAAATGCACAAACAATACATTTTTTATGTTTTAATCCTTATATTACGATGATATTTTTTTTCTCTAAAACTGCATAAATTAACCTTTTTTAAATGTTTTCAGAGATTTTTAAAAAATTAGGTTTTAACATCCAAAAGTCAGTTTTCAGAAATTTTATTTTAATTTTCATGTTTCAAATCAAAACAGGACCAATACACTTTATATCATTTTCTCTTTAAAGTTACAAAAACTACTCTATTTAAACCTTTTTATTGGTTTTAACAGCATTTTGAAGAAAATCCCTTTTTCATGTTACATAAATTGTAATACAAGCCATTTCAAGGAAAAAAAATATATTTCTTTTAGATAAAGGATTTTTCAGTGTTTTTCTTTACATTTCCATGTTTTGATTCAAAATGAAGGAAAAAGCAAGAAATATATTAACTTTTTATTGCAATTAATTTTTTTCTCTCAAAATTGCATAAATTATCCCCTTTTCAACGTTTTTAGGAGAATTAAAATCTCATCTAAGAAAGGCCATATTTATTTAGATAAGAGGAAAGGAATATATGAAATTCAACGAAAAAAATTCGTTTTCATCGAAAAAGTGGATTTTTCGGTGATTTTCTACGTATTTAATTGTTTTCATAAAAAATAAACAAAAAACAATGAATATTGCAACAATATACTTTTTTCTCAAAAATTTCACAAATGACGTGTTTTTCAACGTTTTTAGGAGTTTTAACGGCATTTTACACAAAACCTCCTTTTACAAGTATAATATATGCAATTAGTATAAAGATAAAATTTCTGCTTAAAAAATGACTTTTTCAATGTTTTTATCTTATTTTCATTTGTTGGTGGAAGAAACAAAAAATCATTCATTTTTGCGACAATATATTTGTTTCTCAAAAATTGCAGAAACTATTTATTTTTTATATTTTTATCTTTATATTACAATTTTTTTTTTCTATAAAACTGCATAAATGACCCATTTTTCAAATTTTTTCAGAGATTTAAAAAAAATTCAAGTTTTTACATCCAAAAGTGAGTCTTTAGGAATTTTCTTTTAATTTTCATGTTGCAAATAAAAACAAGACCAATACACTATATATTATTTTCTCATTAAAGTTACAAATACTACTCTATATAAACTTTTTTTGTTGGTTTTAACAACATTTTGAAGAAAATCCTTTTTTCATGTTGCATAAATTGTAATACAAGCCATTTCAAAGAAAGGAAATTATTTCTTTTAGATAAAGGATTTTTCAGTGTTTTTCTTTTCATTTCCATGTTTTAAATGGAAATAAAGGTAAAAGCAAGAAATATGTTAATTTTTATTGGAATTAATTTTTTTTATCTCAAAATTGCATGCAAGGAATATATGCCATTTCACGAGAAAAGTTCCTTTTCACCAAAAGAGTGGATTTTTTTTAATGATTATCTACTTATTTCAAATTTTTCATAAAAAATAAACAAAAAAAAACAATGAATATTGCGACAATATAGTTTTTTCTCAAAAATTTCACAAATGACGTGTTTTTCAACGTTTTTAGGATAATTAACGGCATTTGACATAAAACCTCCTTTTACAAGTATAATATATGCATTTTGTATAAAGACAAAATTTTTGCCTGAAAAATGACTTTTTCAATGTTTTTATCTTATTTTCATTTGTTGGTGGAAGAAAACCAAAAAATACATTTTTTTTTTTGCGACAATATTTCTTTTCTCTAAAATTGCACAAACTATTTTTTTTTTTATCCTTATATTACGATGATATTTTTTTTCTCTAAAACTGCATAAATGACCCTTTTTTCAATGTTTTTCAGAGATTTTGAAAAAAGTAAGTTTTTACATCCAAAGGTGAGTTTTTCAGTAATTTTCTTTAAATTTTCATGTTTCAATTAAAAAAAAGACCAATACACTATATACTATTTTCTCTTTAAAGTTACATAAACTACCATATTTAGATCTTTTTTATTTGTTTTAACAACATTTTGAAGAAAATCCTTTTTTCATGTTACATAAAATTTAATACAAGCTATTTCAATGAAAAAAAAAAAAAAAATAGAAAAAAGATTTTTCAGTGTTTTCTTTTACATTTCCATGTTTTGATTGAAAATGAAGGAAAAGGGAAGAAATTTATTAATTGCAATTAATTTTTTTCTCTCAAAATGGCATAAATTATCCTGCTGTCAGCGTTTTTAGGAGAATTACCATCTCATCTAAGAAAGACCATCTTTTTTTAAGTGAAGAAAGAATAATATATGCCATTTCACGAAAAATGTTCCTTTTCACCGAAAAAGTGGATTTTTCGATAATTTTCTACTTATTTCATTGTTTTCATAAAAAATAAACAAAAACAATGAATACTGCGACAATATACTTTTTTCTCAAAAAAATCATAAATGACGTGTTTTCAACGTTTTTAGGAGTATTAACGGCATTTTACACAAAACCCCCTTTTACAGGTATAATATATGCAATGTGTAAAAGGACAAAATTTTTGCCTAGAAAGTGACTTTTTCAATGTTATCTGATTTTCATTTGTTGGTGGAAGAAAACCAAAAAAAAGTTTTTTTTTTTTTTTGCGGCAATATTTCTTTTCTCTAAAATTGCACAAGCTATTTATTTTTGTTTTTATCCTTATTTTACGATAATATATTTTTTTCTGTAAAACTGCATAAATGACACTTTTTTCAGTGTTTATCAGAGATTTTTAAAAAATTAAGATTTTACATCCAAAAGTGAGTTTTTCAGTAATTTTCTTTTAATTTTCATCTTTCAATTAAAAACAAGACCAATACACTATATTTTTTTTCTCTTTAAAGTTACATAAACTACCCTATTTAAACCTTTTTTTTTGGTTTTAACAAAATTTTGAAGAAAATCCCTTTTTCATGTTACATAAAATGTAATACAAGCCATTTCAAGGAAAAAAATATATATATTTTTTAGATAAAGGATTTTTCAGTGTTTTTCTTTACATTTCAATGTTTTGATTGGAAATGAAGGAAAAACCAAGAAATATATTAACTTTTTATTGCAATTCATTTTTTTTTCTCTCAAAATTGCATAAATTATCCCCTTTTCAGCGTTTTTAGGAGAATTATCATCTCATTTATTAAAGACCATCTTTTTTAGTTAAAAAGAAAGAAATATATGCCATTTCACGAAAAAAGTTCCTTTTCACCGAAAAATTGGATTTTTCGATGATTTTCTACTTATTTAATTGTTTTCATAAAAAAATAAACAAATTCATTTTTTCTCTCAAAATTGCATAAATTATAACTTTTTCAGCGTTTTTAGGAGAATTAACATCTCATCTAAGAAAGACCATCTTTTTTTCAGTTAAGAAGAAAGGAATATATGCCATTTCACGA
>CM035223.1:18339876-18361813 GCA_020233015.1 Callinectes sapidus | reverse complement strand
TTACTTTGTGCAACTCCTGACATTCCTGAAGCTTGATTCTGGTTAGTTACTGCATATTGATCTAATTCAATTTCTAAATCCACATCATATTTAATTTGGTCTTCAACTTCTGAAACATAGAAATTTTCATCCACACTCTTCAATTCATTCTGGTCCATTACATCATTTATTCTTTCATTAAATTGTTGAACCTGATTCATCTCTTTATCTATTTTACTCCTCAAATTATTAGCTAAAGAGTCTGACAAAGAATTTTTATCCTTCATTTCTTTCAATTGTTTCAGTATGAGTGTAATTTTTCTCCTGTATACACCCCTACCTGTTCTAAGATTTTTATAGTTTCCATAGCTTCTCTGTCTTCCTTAGGAGGCATGTTTCTTTAGAGTGTAATTAAAGGTCTAAATAAAATCATTAATTTAAAAAACTAAGGGCAATTAAATTTTTTCTCTATTTAGAATTAGTTCAATTAGTCAGCCCAATTGTTGTCACTGGCTATTCAGTTGAATAAGGCCACTGCCACAAAGGGTTGACTACTATTTACTGACATGATTATGAAATCAGGATAGCTAGTAATGCGAAAAGCAACCCTTAGGGATTCTTCCAATTATACAGGACTAAGAATAGGGACAGAATAGGACCCTTAAAGGTTGAGGAAGATATAATAGCAGGTAGCAGGGAAATGAGTGAAGCTTTAAATGAATATTTTTTGTCAGTTTTTACTCAGGAGGACATGACATAATATATACCAGATGCAGTACAGGTGTTCAGGGGAGGGGCAGATAATAGCTTAATGGACATCAGTATAAGCAGAGTGGAAGTAATTAAAGAGATCGACAGACTCAGTAGCACAAAGTCACCTGGGGTAGACCTTGTCTATCCTAGGGTACTGAAAGAGTGCAAATATATAATTAGTGGGATTTTAACGGATATCTTTTACAAATCAATAAACACAGGAGAGGTGCCCACATTATGGAGACAGGCTAACGTAGTACCTATATTTAAAAAGGGGGACAGGAGCGAAATGTCAAATTACCTGCCAATTAGCTTAACGTCAGTCATAGGTAAAATGTTAGAATCAATTGTAGCAAAGAGGATCCGCGACCACTTAGAGTCACATGGGTTGATTGCTGACTCTCAACATGGCTTCACCAAAGGTAGATCTTGCCAAACTAATTTATTGAGTTTTTATAGACCAGTTTATGAAGCAGCGGATAACGATGATAATTATGACGTCATATACCTCGACTTCAGTAAAGCGTTCGATAGAGTACCGCATGAGAGACTATTAAGTAAAATCAAAGCTCATGGGATAGATGGTAAGGTGTATAGCTGGATTAAATCATGGCTCAGTAACAGGGAACAAAGAGTTATAGTTAACGGCGAGAAATCAAATTGGGGGAAAGTAATTAGTGGGGTTCCTCAGGGATCAGTATTAGGTCCATTGCTCTTCATAATTTACATGAATGATTTAGACACTGGGATCAGCAGTAACATTAGTAAACTCGCAGATGACACTAAGATAGGGCGACAGATAAGTACACCGCGTGACAGCGAGATTCTACAAAGAGAACTAGACATATTGCACGAGTGGGCAAATAAATGGCAAATTGATTTTAATACTAGCAAGTGTAGCATTCTTCACATAGGTAGACATAACCTGGATAATGGATATGAAATTAATGGTACAGAGTTACGTAGGCTAAACTCGGAAAGGGATTTAGGGGTATTAATTAGTCAGGACCTCCGACCTAGAGAACAGTGTATCAGCGCTAGAAATAAGGCAAACAGAATATTGGGTTTCATTGCCAGGACAGTAACTAACAGAACAGCTGAGGTAATTTTAAAACTCTATCCAGCGTTAGTTAGGCCTCATTTAGATTATGCAGTTCAGTTTTGGTCTCCTTACCATCGGATGGATATAAATAGGTTAGAATCCATACAGTGAAGAATGACGAAGATGATACATGGGATTAGGAACTTAAATTATAAAGATAGATTAAAACGCCTTCAACTTCACTCCTTGGAAAGACGCAGGGTGAGAGGAGACCTGATAGAGGTGTTTAAATGGATCAAGGGATTCAATAAGGGGGATATAAATAAGGTACTTTTAGTTAGTACTTCAAATAGAACGAGATCGAATGGTTACAAGCTAGAAAAATTCAGATTTAGGAAAGAGATAGGGAAGAACGGGTTCACAAATAGGGTGGTAGATGAGTGGAATAGGCTCAGCGGGCATGTGGTGAGTGCTAAATCTATTGATTGTTTTAAAAAGAGGTTGGATGAGTTCATGGATAGAGATGATAGATGGTAGAGGATATATTCTTTTTAGATTCACAGGAACTACCTCGAGTAGGCCAACAGTTCTTTTGTAGATTCCTTATTTTCTTATGTTCTTAACACTGGGACGGGAGGCGTGGGGTCGGTCGGTAGGTTGGGGCAGGTGGCTGCTCAGGTCATCTCTCAGGTCACAGTGAGGCGACCACGTGCAGCACTATTTTCTTCATTTTTTTACACAATGGAGGCACTTTTACAGTGGAATACTTGCTCGTATACACTGTATCACTGTAACACTGCTTTCGACACAACTCTCACTGCAGTCCTACTAACACATCCGCTGTAGTGATCCTTAACGTCGGAGCAATCCTGTGCACGACCTCTCTCTGTGTGTGTGTGTCTCTCTCTCTCTCTCTCTCTCTCTCTATCACACACACACACACACACACACACACACACACACACACATACATTTTCTCTCTCTCTCTCACACACACACTCACAATCACACATACACACACTCTTACACAAACACTCACACACACACACACACACACACTCAGACAGACATAGAGAGAGATTTTGTTTTGTTTTGTTCAATTTACTACGCCTGAGCGCGACAGACCCAGTAACACTACAGGTACTTTGACATGTACAGAGCACTCGTGTCTCGCAGGGCATGCTGAACACACCCACCCTCCCACCCACACACACACACACACACAAATATGCACAAAGGAGAGTATGTTAGAAGTTTAATAGCCACCAAAGTGAGGGTGGTGGGTAAGGAGTACATCGAGGTGATCATCCGTGAGAAGGTGTTTGCATACATTAATTAAATCAAGTCTTCGCGGGAGTATGTTGATCACTGTGGGACAATGAAGGCATTAATTGTCAAGGGTGTTGGCAGTGGGAGTGTTACACAGTCTACAGGAGGAGTAGTACGGCATGTCCTGCGCCTGGGATACTTGCCACACAGGCCTGTACCCCAGCCTGAGCCGAGCACTCACAACATTGTGCCTGCGCACCATGAGGCCATGGCGGCGGTATTCGTAGCGACATTGAAGGAAGTAGTCGTGGTGCTGTATGGACACACTGCTGGCCCTCTCTGCATTCCTGCGATGTACTGTTGTAGCGTGGGCAGCTGAGTATATGGTGTATCTGAGGCAGCGAAGCAACGGGTCAGCATGCGCCTCATCCCAGTCCAGCGTACAGGCCGCCTTGGCAAGACGATCCACCGTCTCATTGCCACTAGGACATATGTGAGAGGGCGTCCACACGAAGGCTATGGTAAGGGATGCATCACGAGCAAAGGCGAGGTGACGCAGAATGTCCTGCACGACGAGGCCAGAGCTGGGTGTTGGAGAAGGGAGAAAGTGGAGAGGCGGCTGAGAGTCGCAGACTATTACTCCATTCAGGCTACGTTGAACAAGTAGGCTTACAGCGTCCAGCACTCCGTGTAACTCACAGAAGGTGGAGGTCGATGAATTGGGGAGTCTACGGCCGATCCATCCGCCCTGCGTAGGTGGTGGCAAGGTGGTAGAGTACACGGCACAGGCAGCACTACCGTCAGCCTGCACTGAGCCATCAACGTAGATGTGATGAGCATCGGGGATGGACGCAGACACACTGGCGATGGTTTCCAGGGCTGCCTGCTTCTGTAGAATAGGATGGGCATCTTTGGTAATTGGCGTAAAAGTAACGTCTACGGAGGGAATCCGCTATGGTGGCAAATGAGGGACAGCTTGTTCTTCAGGTACATGGAGGTTAAGGGCACGGTAGTTGTCACACACTCCCCGAAGTAGATTTTGGCCACCTATGCGAAGTGGGAGTCTGGGGACGTCTGGGTTGAGTGAGGCTTTGATGACGGCAGAGTAGTGCGGGGCAAGATGCGTAGAGTGGAGACATTTCACTGTGAAATATGTGATGTTGGCGGAAATCCTTTCGACGATGGGTGGCATATTGAGTTCAATCTGCATATTGACTATGCGAGTGGAGGGAGGACAACCAAGGATGAATTGCATGACCCGGTTTTGAAAGTGTTCAAGAGGTCGTAGTGCAGTTCGTGGTAGTTGAGCAAGGGCAGGGGACAAGTAATCGACGACAGAGCGAATAAACTGTATGTAAAGGGTCCTCAAAACAGGGGTTGATACACCGGTGGCATTGGTGGCGAGCCATTTGATAGGAGTGAATCGAGGCGCCAGACGATCAAGAAGGTCCTTGACTATGGGGTGAACACGATGTCTTGCTGGTATAGGTGGAGTGACCCGAACTGGAGCGCCAAGGTAAGTGTACTGTGTACAGTGAACACGGATCTTGCTGGTATAGGTGGAGTGACCCGAACTAGAGCGCCAAGGTAAGTGTTTTGTGTGCAGTGAGGGATGACAGTTCCACCCACGGTGAGCAGCGGCAGTGCTCTGAGGTTACGGGAGGAAAATATTCTGCTCTTTTCTGGGGAGATAATTAAGCCACAGGAGACAGAGGACAAGTGAAAATCATGAAGAAAGCGCTGTAGAGCGGGAAGTGATGAGGAGTGGATACAGATTGTATCCGCGTAACACATGATGGTAATTCCAGGGATGGCAGGGAGAAGTGAGAGAAGTCGGTGCATCAACACATTAAAGAGAAAGGGGCTCAGAACACCACCCTGTGGAGTGCCAAGTTCAAACTGATCATAGGCACTATACGCCCCCTTAAAAAGGACACGTGAGACCCTATTACTCAGATAACCTCGTATCCAACAGAGAAGGTTGCCTTTCACACCAAATTCCACCAGCTGATCAAGAATGACTTCCCGGTTGGCAATGTCAAAGGCAGATTTGAGGTCGAGGAAGGCAACCACACTGGTGGGAGAGAGGCGGGTGTAGAGTTCAGCGAGGCAGTGGTGTGTGCTGCGGTGTGGAAGGAAACCGTATAGGCTGAGAGAGAGGCTATCATGAAGGCGATGCATCAGCCGAGCAAGAAGGATATGCTCAAAGATCTTGCTGAAGCAGGAAGTAAGGGAGATAGGTCGGAATTTGTCGGTTCCTGGTTTCGGTATAGGAACAATGGTGCTGGAGGTCCAGGCGGAAGGCACGTGTCCCCGGCTGAAGCAGAGATTGTAGAGGTGTAGAAGTGGGTTGCCAGGAACTCTCTGAAGGAGACGGAGGACTTGATAGGTGAGGCCATCATCCCCGGGGGCAGTATTCTTGGACTGAGCAAGGGCACGCCTTAGTTCTTCCTCGGTGAGCGGCAACGCATCTTCCTCGTCTGGAGTGAGTAGGGCAGCCATCTGATGGAAGTTGCGGGCGTTGCGTTGGGTGGAGAGGGCATCCTGAATGTGCACTGGAAGGTTGCGAGTGTATGACTGTGCAGACCAGATAGTGATGAGGTCGTTAGCGTAGTTAAGAGGACTGTGGTGGAGGGCGCAGGTAGGTTTCTTCCTGACAGTTTTGTTGATGAGTTGCCACATGGCATTAACACTGGTCTGGTGGTTAATACTGTCCGTATATTTGTGCCACGCCTCTGTGGAGACGCACTTCTGAAGAGCGACCAAATCATCCCTTGCCAGCTGGTACTGACGTAGGTGGTCCGGTGTTGGTTGAGCCTGGAAGGTAGTACCAGCAACCGTTGCCGTCCTCACGGCAGTAGTGATGCGCTGATCCAACGTCCAGGCGCGGGCCACAGGACGATGCTTGAGATGAGGCCTAGTGACATAATAGTTGTAGAAATCATGCGTAGCATGAACCAGTGAGTGAAAAAGGTTGTCAGGGGAAAGAAAGTCAAATGTGGGCATGAGACGAGAGATGAACGTAATGTACGTGGGATAGTACTTAGGAGGAATGGAGATACGGGTGCGGTGGTGATGGGGTGCAGCAGCAGCAGGGAGAGAGTACTGCAGACTGAGGGCAACATGATCAGAGAAAAGAGAGGGAATGGAATGACAGTTGACGCAGGATGGAACAAGACCAGACGTGATAATGTGATCGACTGTGCCGCCGCGGGCGTGCGTGGCTCCTCCAGTGCCCCAGCGAGTGAGCCGGTAACGACGAATGTAGTTGAGGAGAGGCAGGCCATTACGGTTGGGAGTGGAAGAAGCGTCACCAAGGGCAGGATGCCTCGCATTGAAGTCCCCCATATAGATGAATCCACGATCGGTAGGGGTAGGAAGGGCTGGAAGATTAATAACGCCTGGAGCAGAGTACACATTACACAGCCGGAGCGTGCCATCCCCCACAGTGATCTCAAAGAGTTGAAAAGTCATGTCATTCTGGGCAGAGCAGCGAAGAAGGTTGTGAGGCACGGAGGAGTGTATGTAGGCAACCATGCCATTCCTGGTATAGTGTGCGTAGGATGTGTAGCCAGAGAGCGCAGGAACTGCGTCCCTTTGTTGGGCGCCGCCAGGAAAAGCTTCCTGAATGAAGACGAAGTGTGGATGGTGGTGGTAAACATAGGTCTTCAGGGCAGTGAGTTTACTGTGGTGTCGGAGGCCGAAGGCATTCCATGATATGACATGTAACTGCATGGTATTAGCGAAGGTTACATCTGGTCTTGTGGGAAGCAGAGGAAGTGGGGGAGTGAACGGATGCGCTGCCAGAAGCAGTGTAAGGAGGTGATGGCTTGGTGGGTGAGAAATCACCAAATTTTTCAAGACGGGAAGCAATGACGTCAAGTCTTTCAGTGAGGGCCGAGACAGAGGCAATGACTACCCCATGGGATTCAGTTAATCCGGAGAGAGTAGTGGCGGCGGTAGCTCCTTGGGAAACCAGGCTGTCTATGCGGGCATCGATGGCAGGGATATCTCGGGTACCCCCGCCTCAGACATACCACGGTGGCCAGGCGCGACAGTGACTTCTGGGAAGGCAGGCAGGCTCCAGTCTGCAGGAAGCAGGCTGGTGTCCTGCTGCTCAGGAGCAGCAACAGCAGCAGCAGGAGCAGTACCAGTAGTGAGTGATCTGCTCCCACCAGTGAGGACCCTCGGACACCCGCACCTTCTTCACCACATTCTGGATGTCCACAATGCGCAGGGCTCGGACACTCAGAAGGTAGTCCTCGCTGGTCCATGCCCTGGGTCCCCGCCACTTCTCGTTGTTCCAAGGACTGAACAGGTTATCCTGACTGAGCAGTTCGTCCAGGCTGGTCCATGCCCAGGGGGCTCGCCACCTCTCCTCGACCTCGTCCTTGGTGTGGCGAGGAATCCGCAGCGTCTTGCCAGTGGAGGGCTTGAAGAAGGTGACCCACTCTCTGTCACCTTCCTCGCCATAACCTGTGACGCAGGGGACGGAAGTCACGGGGTACACCACCTCCTCCTCCACAAGAGTCTCCTCCTCGTCCCTTGAACCCCACATGTCGTCGTATTCCAGGGGTGGGTCGGCGGAGTCCCCAAGGGAACGGTCATTCACAGAGGCATCATCACCAGCACCATCTTGGTGGTCTGCTGACCGCCAGCACACCCGCTGCTCCTAGCCCGTGGCAGTGAATGCCAGCCAGGCCTCGGAGGCTGGGCTGCCCTCCACCTGGTCCAGCAGGAAGCCCAGCGACACCTGCAGGAACACCTTGCTTGGCCGCCCCTTGGTCCAGTACTTCACCTTGACGGGTAAGTCATCCTCCAGGCGTCTCAGCCGCTCCAGGTCTTTCATTTCGCACTCAACAGTCTGTTCGTACTTGCCGGAGACTCCCTGTTGCCAATGAGTCTCCTTGAAGCAGAAGGTGGCCACCGTGTGTTTCTTAGAGCACCACGGCAGACACCCTTGGCGTGGCTGCCGCACGCTGAGCCGCAGGCTTGAGGGAGCCTGATGCAGGGAGGCAACGCGAGACACACTTCATGGGATAGTACAGTTTTTTGTAAGACATCTTAGGAAAACACACTTCTTGTTCTGGATTTTGTTGAAAGTGAAAGTGAACCACATCCTGGATGACACAACTCGATATTCACTAACGTTGGTGTTTAGACGTGAAATGAAGCTTAAATCAAGAAAAGAAGCCATTTCCTACCGTCACCATTTTACTAAGACGTGCATCCCACGACATTTGAACAGAAAACAGCAATGGGCGTGTGTGTGTGTGTGTGTGTGTGTGTGTGTGTGTGTGTATGTGTGTGTGTGTGTGTGTGTGTGTGTGTGTGTGTGTGTGTGTGTGTGTGTTCTCTTCACTTTTTTTCTTCTCCTTACCTTTTCATACTCTGTGTTTGTGTGTGTGTGTGTGTGTGTGTGTGTGTGTGTGTGTGTGTGTGTGTGTGTGTGTGTGTGTGTGTGTGTGTGTGTGTGTGTGTGTGTGTGTGTGTGTGTGTGTGTGTGTGTGTGTGTGTGTGTGTGTGTGTGTGTTATCTTCCCTTTTGTTAACCTTTTATCTCTTTGTTACTTCTTTATTCCTTTGGACATAAATGTGGCACACCGTTTAGGTGCTAAACTAGCACCTAACACAACTAGGCCAATCATTGTAAAGCTCCACAGTAGACAAATTAAAACAGAGATAATGAATACCTGCATAACTGTTAGACGAAAGCTTTATATCACTGAAAGCCACACACCTAAACGCCGATCACTATTCAATATAATATGGGAAATTAGGAAACATAGGGATCTGTTCCGACAATGTTACACCCAAGAAGGAAAGATTTGTGTTAAACTTAAAGTTTCAAATCAAAAGCATATCATAACAACAGATGAAACCTTGAATTAATTCCTGGACAAGTATCCAATACTCAAACAAACCTCAACCTAGTACACTAGGAATCATGTACAAAGCAAATATTTCTTAATGATGTGTGACAACCTATTGTATGTCTTATTATGTATGTATGATTATTATCAATGTTCCTTCCTACTCACTCCAACACTGTTCCTTTCTACTCACTCCAACACTGTTCCTTCCTACTCACTCCAACACTGTTCCTTCCTACTCACTGCAACACTGTTCCTTCCTACTCACTCCAACACTGCTCCTTCCTACTCACTCCAACACTGTTCATTCCTACTCACTCCAACACTGTTCCTTCCTACTCACTCTAACGCTGTTCCTTCCTACTCACTCTAACGCTGTTCCTTCCTATTCACTGTAACTTGTTCCTTCCTATTCACTCTAACATTGTTCCTTCCTATTCACTCTAACACCGTTCCTTCCTACCCATTCTAACACTGTTCCTTCCTTCTCACTCTAACCCTGTCCCTTTCTACTCTCTAGCTCTTTTCTTTTCTACTTTTCTTCCTTGTTCTTTCACACTCACCCTAACACATTTACTTTGTATTCAATGTAACTCTATTCCTATTCTCACATCTTGCAGATGTGGTGTTGATATAATTAAGTTTTCTTTCAATTGATTACTATAGCATTCCTATAGCATTCACCTAGATCCTCCTTTAATTCAGATTTGTAAAAAACTACACCTGGAGAGCCATTAACTATTTTTTCCTTTTCTGATATTCTGAAATACCTATCATTTTTATTATTTATTTATTTATTTTTATTATATTAATATATTTCATACATAGGAATACAGTGCAAGTATACATTATGGAAAATTAATATAAATCATTGTATAGCGATATCATCCATGATGATGATACACATTCACCTATCTTTGATCTTAACATGATAAACACAATTAGCGGACAAACAGATATTTGCTCCCTGTCCAGATACTACAATATTAATGAGTATATCTCTGAGGTAAACACTACAGGTGACAGGTAAATAAACATTATACACGTGAACATCAGATCAATACACAAGAACTTTGATGTATTCAAAACTTTCCTAAATAGTCTCCCAAAGCCCCCAGATGTTATTGCTCTCACTGAAACTTGGTTACGAGAATCTTCCAAACATTTATATTCTCTGGATGATTATGTCTCACACAATATTGTGAGAACAAATAGGGAGCATGGTGGCATAACGATTTTTATTAAGGATATTTTTTTCTTTCGAACTAATCAATGAATACTGCTTTATAAAATGATAATATAGAAATCTGCACAGCTAGACTTAAAATATTAAATTACTCATATGTAATTTCAATTACCTATAGACCCCACAGTAAACATGTAGCAGTTAATGAATTCACCAATATTGCAAATCAGATATTATCCAATGAAATATTCAGATGTAGTAGAACTATCATACTTGATAATCTTTACATTAATCTTCTAGAACATTCAACTCATCTTCCTACAAACATTTTCCTTAACACAATGCAAGTCTTGAACTATTTCCCTCATATATCTCGCCCAACAAGGTTCCCAGATAATCCTGATCTTGGTCACCCATCCTTACTAGACCAGATTTGGACCAACTTTAATCCACCTTCTTCTGACATTATCCATTTCAATGTGTCTGATCACTTGCCTATTTTTATCAACATAACTTTAAATTTGAATTTAGACGATAAACATAAAATCACCTTTAGAATAGTCAATAATTCAAGCAAAAATCTATTTACCAATGAATTATCTAAATTAAACTGGGATGACCTCCTATCCTCTCCTTATGTAAATGAAAACTTCAACACTTTTCATGATAAGATCTACATGTATACATTACATAATGCATGTTTCCCTCTAAAAACAAAATTAATTCCTAGTAAAAGAATACAAAACCCTTGGATCTCGAGGGACTTACTTAATTCTATAAAATATAAATCTTCTCTATTCAAGAACTATAAACTTGGTTTAGTATAACATTCTTTCTACAAACCCTTTCGAAATTATGTCACAAAACTTATTAAAGATGCAAAGTCTAACTATCATCATCATTTTTTTTTCCAATTTCAGAAATAATACTAAGATAATATGGGAAAAAATAAATGAAATTAGAAACAAGTCTAACTTGAAACATAACATAACTACCCTATACCATAACAATTTAACTTTAGATAAGCCTCTTGACATAGCTCAGGTATTCAGTGATTACTTTTGCAGCATTGCCACCCAGCTCAATATCTGAAAAACTATTTTCAAAATTCTGTTATTGCCTACAATATCTACCTGTGATGCAAAGAATACTCTAAGATCATTAAAAAATAAAAACTCTAATATAAATGAGATATCAGTCTCAGTACTAAAGCAAAACTGTGATATATTTTCCACACCTTTGACCTTCCTCTTTAATCAATCTATTGCAACAGGGACTTTCCCTTCCATATTAAAAAAGCAAAAGTCACTCCTATCCTGAAAAATGGCCCTAGCAATAATCCTCAAAACTATCGCCCAATCTCAAACTTCAATATTTTCTCAAAAATCTATGAATCCTCCATGAAAAACTTCCTAATGAGTTATCTAGAAAAGAATAGCATTCTAAACCCAACCCAATTTTGATTTAGACGTAACCACAATACTTTCCAAGCACTAAACCTTTTTTCATCCTACATATACTCCGCTCTCGACAACAAATTATCATTCTTGTCTGTATTCATTGATTTTGCCAAAGCTTTCGACACTGTTAACCACAACATTCTCTTAGATAAGCTGCACCATTATGGAATCCGTGGTCCCATCCACTCATGGTTCACAGATTACCTAACAAACAGAACCCAACAAACTGTAATCAAAGGTGAATTTTCCACATTAAATGATAACAAACTTGGAGTTCCTCAAGGCAGTATCCTAGGCCCAATTCTTATTTTGATTTACATAAATGACATATCTGATATATTTACTCATTCTAAAACCATTTGATCTGCAGACGACATGACACTTTAATTAGTTGGCCCTCAACCAGAACAATTGATTACTGCAGCAAACAATGATCTACATCAATTATACCAATGGTGCATATCCAATAGACTTACCATTAACACTGATAAAATATTGTTTATGTTGTTTGCAACTAAAAAATACCACAAGCTACCTTCACTCCAGATTAATAACTGCAACATATCAAGATCCTCCCACATTAAATTCCTTGGCGTATTTTATGATGAATCCAAGAATTTTAAACTTCATATTGAAAACCTCACTCTAAGAATATCCAGACTTATAGCCTTACTTCATCAAATTAAAGATTTAATGCCCCCCTATGTACTGAAGTGTATATATTATGCACATATCTATCCACTCCTTACCTACTGCAATGCAATATGGCACCACATTCCCAACCTATCTGATCACACTTCAACTACAACTCAAAAAAATTGTTAGAATAATCACAAACAGCACCTACTTGGAACATACACAACCCCTGTTTAAACAAACGCAATTGCTAAGATTACTAGACATAACAAAAGTTGCTATATCTACTCTAATGTACAAAATACATTCCACTAAGCGAAATGTTGTTAGGAATTTAACTAGGCAAAAATAAAACCAGTATAATGGTTGTAAATAAAACAAGTATAATGCTTACAAATAAGAATATATACGAATAAATATATTTAATAATAAATAAATAAATAATACTGTTTCCTTAATAAATGAGACATATAAAATCAAGTAGCTAATTAAGTAGTTGAAGTTTACGGGAATTTAAGACAGAGGGCGTTGGTGGCGCGGTATATAAATCACGACCGGCGTTCCTCACGTCAGTTTCACGTCAGTTACCAGTCAGTTACTTCAACAACACTAACTTTCTGCTCCGAACTACAAGATTCGGGCCGCTCAAGAGAACTTTTGCCTTGAAACCACCAACTTCTGCTACCTCAGCTGAGTAGTATTAGTTTTTAGAACGTAGATGTGCTAGGCAATTTTGTTGCAACAACTTTGAGCCATACGCATTTCTGTGTAATTGAAATTAGTGCTGCTTGGCTGGTTAGGGCAGTTATGTAACGACTGTCAAGTGCAGGTGAGGGTGGTTTCCTTTGTTATGATTCTCTTGGGTACTAATTTTTTGTGAAGGGTCACTGCCATTTTACCTTTTCATAACATATTTTCAAGGCAAAATTTTATTCATAATTATTCCATATTCTTGTTTTATTTACAAGCAACCATCGGGAATAAGGAGTTCAAGTTGTTTAGGCCGTGATCCCTTTAGGCCGAGAGTCATTTAGGCCGTGATCCCTTTAGGTCGAGAGTCGTTTAGGCCGTGATCCTTATTTAATTCAAACAAGAAAAACAATTATTTTATTCATAGCTAACCCTTATATTTTCATTAAAAGTATAAAAACACATTTATATTTTTAAAAATTTTAACATACAAATAAGCGAAATCTTATTACTCAACATGAGGAGCAGACAGGTGGCTGCATGCAGACAGTAACTGGGATGTCTTGATCTCGTTCCTGCTGTAGCGATCCCATAGGTCAAACAGTCTCCCCTGCATGTTCTTGAACGTTTTTCTCTGGTGTCGCTTCAGTTTGCTCTCTCGCACAAGCTGAACCTGTATTGGCACTAGTTTAGCTTCAGAGTATAGGTTATTGATTAGCATATACATATGCTGGTTGGCACGACCACGAGTGTTAAGTCTTCTGTGCCAACCTTCAGTGTCATTGTTTGTGCGTACACTCCGGTTGAATACACTCCATGATTCTGGTGGCCACATGCTGTTCTGAATCCATGTTTCACGGATGTAGGCTACCAGGTCCTGTAGTGCAGGAGCTGCCAGAGTAGTACTGTCTGCAATTTCTTCAAATGATAATAGGATGTGCTCGGCTGGAAGGTGAGGCAAGGCTAGTAGGTGACGGATGAAAGTGTTCACGGGGCCCGACGTCATATATGGCATGCGAAGTCCAAGACTATCAGCTTTGCGCCAAACTGCTTGTCGCCAGTGAAAACAGCAACCCTTGATGGTTACCTCCTCCCCAAACACACTCCTCACAGCTCTCCATGTGGCCGCCTCAAAATCTAACACTATGGTCTTCAGTTTGATGCCAGGCAGGGACTGCTTAATAGTCCACAAAACCTTCTTGTAGTCACGTTTCCTGCGTCTGCTCATCAGGGCAAATGCAAGCGGTAGTTGTTTCACCTGCTCATCTGCTCTCTTTACAAATGCATGTACAGAAAAGAGCTGGGTGAAGGGTGACTTCACAACCCTGAATGTTGCATCACTGTACCATGTCTTAGCATCTTTCAGGATCTCTCTCTGCTCTGGTGTAGAAAAGATAAGATGTCGAGACTCGTCAGCTTGAATGTCACTGACAAGAAAGTTATCTGGAATGTGATCCATGGCTAACTCAAAAGTTATGTCACTTGGATCAGCTGGTCGATTTCCTTGCCTCCGTCTGTTGGCTGCTCTTGCAAGGTGTGACTGGTTAGGCAGGCTCTCTGGAAGGGCATCTTCTGACAACTGGCGAGTCATCACCTCCTCAACTATGGCTGCAGCTGGGCGAAAAACATCAGTCTTTGCCTTCTTCTTCACCTCAGCTGCTATCTTGCGTTGCTGCTGTCTCCCAGGTTGTGTTGGGTGATTATGAGAATGAATCCCAGCAATCCAGCAGGCACCATCCTGGACAACCACTGCCTTACATGGTGCTTTCACACCACGGGATGTGCAACGCCATGTCACCTTAGTACCCTTATATCTTTTGTCGACCTTCACTGAGTAGCTATAACCCTGTGAATCAACCAACAAACGTTTCCCTGTTTTGGTACCCGCATCAACCAACTCGTAAGTGACACTCTCAGGCTGACCAAGGCTAGGTAGCTCTGAGGGAAGTGGCATTGCTGGCAGGGTGTCTTCAAGGTTGTCACAGTTGGTCTCAAATGGTAATGACACATCAAAGGACTGGGTGGGTGGAGGAAGTGGAAGTGAATGTGGCTGAGGTGATGGCATGGGGTCATCGACGTCCATCTCTTCATCCTCAACCTCTTCACCACCAATACCTGAAGACAGTCTCGTACTCTCAGCATTATGTTCCACAGCTGAGAGTAGAGTGCTACCTAAAATGCAAAACACAATAATAATAATAATGAGTTATGTCCATAAATTGTAACTGACAGGAGGGGATTAAGAGTGGACCGATCCAGATATGATCACCAAAATTTAATCATTTGTTCCTTTCGCCATTTCGGACATTTCCTGAAAATTTCATCAAAATTCGTCGATAACTTTTTGAGTTATGTCCATAACTCTCACCTTCTAATACACTTCCACTATCCCCACTTGACTCTCCCCCCCTTTACCTGTACTTTATTCTGTTCTGTTCTGCGGAGGTTAATATTACTGACTTGTTCAATGAGAATACATTTCTATGCGAATTGTGTGATTATGTACTACATGTGGAAGCAATATAACTAGGGAAGTTATAACACAAAACAAACAAGTTGTAAAAGTATCTACATACCGTAAGGCAACAAATTTTATTCAATACAAATATTAAAAGGTTCATACAAAAACAAAATTAAAAGGAGGGTAAAAAACGCTACACTATATTTAGGGGAACTGCTGACATGGTATTATTGAGGGAGGGTTTATTCTTGTATGACTTTGTATTTGCCTTTTTGTCAATAAACCAACTAACTGTGTGTGTGTGTGTACTTACCATTACTGGTGTCTGCCACTGCTGACATCCTAGGAATTGAACAATTGGCGCAGTACCAGCTCAGCAAATCAAACTCTCCACTCACAAGATCAAGATACTGCTGCCTAGTAAACTCAGTGTTGCAAACCCTGTGCTGCCATTCTTGACATTGGTCACACTGCAAAGCATGCTGGTTGGATCTCACAGGTCGAGAGCAAACAACACAAGGAAATTTGGTAGGCATCCTGAGCGATGAGGTGTGAGGGAATAACGAATACGGAATTTGACTTCAACACATCAACTAAGTAAGTAAGACAGTGTTTTGAGACTGTTTCGAAATTATAATATTATGTTTCGAATTGAGTATTGTTTTGAATTAAGTAATTGTAATCGCACTTGTACGGACACGGCAAGGTGTGCTGTGTGACAGGTGTGAGAGGTGGCTGCACAGGAAATGTGATAATGGTGTATCTTGAGCTGATTAATGGCCAGCTGTGAAACCCTCATAAAACGAATATCGTTTCATGGGTTTTTGGGGTGCTGAATACAATGGTGACGCCTGTTTTGAGATTTGTAGTTTGTATATATATATATATATATATATATATATATATATATATATATATATATATATATATATATATATATATATATATATATAAACTATTAAAAGGATCTCTCGGCCTAAAGGGATCACGGCCTAAACGACTCTCGGCCTAAAGTGCTCACGGCCGAAACGACCTGCTCCCGGAATAAGCCTCCCAACAATAATGCCAATCATAATCATGTCAGTAAATAGTAGTCAACCCTTTGTGGCAGTGGCCTTATTCAATTGAATAGCCAGTGACAACGATTGGGCTGACTAATTGAAATAATTCTAAATTGAGAACAAAATTTAATTGGCCTTAGTTTTTAAATTAATTATTTTATTTATACCTTTAATTACACTCTAAAGAAACATGCCTCCTAAGGAAGACAGAGAAGCTATGGAAACTATAAAAAATCTTAGAACAGGTAGGGGTGTATACAGGAGAAAAATTACACTCATACTGAAACAATTGAAAGAAATGAAGGATAAGAATTCTTTGTCAGACTCTTTAGCAAATAATTTGAGGAGTAAAACAGATAAAGAGATGAATCAGGTTCAGCAATTTAATGAAAGAATAAATGATGTAATGGTCCAGAATGAATTGGAGAGTGTGGATGAAAATTTCTATGTTTCAGAAGTTGAAGACCAAATCAAATATGATGTGGATATAGAAATTGAATTAGATCAATATGCAGTAACTAACAAGAATCAAGCTTCAGGAATGTCAGGAGTTGCACAAAGTAATGTAACCTCTCAAGATTTAATAAACCTAATGTCACAAATGTCTGTTGGTGAAGGAAGACCACCTCCTTTAAATTGTGGCACATTTACAGGCAAGGAAAAAGACAAATTTGCATTAAATACTTTTTTAAATCAATTTAACAATGTCATTGGATCTAGAAAGCAGCTAACTGATGCAACTAAACTAGCCTATTTAGTTGGTTATCTGAGGGATTATGCCCTCTCTGTAGTTAAACATCTGTCTATCAATGACACAAACTATGATATTGCTATTCAGATGCTCAAAAATGAGTTTCTGGACAAAGAATTTATTGTAGATGAAACTTATAAGAATATCCTTAAGGCTTACCCTAATACCACCTTTGATCCAGAATATTCTTCTGTTAAAATCTATTTAAATGAAATGAGATCTTATTTGTCAGATTTGCAAACCCATGGATTTGACTTTCTGGAATCAGGAACTGCTGGTCATTCCCTCATTAGCCATATCATTTTTAATAAACTTCCTGTGGTAGTAAAAAAGGAATTCATTCATGTATTAGACAAAAATTACCCTAGCATAACTGAAATACTAGATAATTACCATAGAGTCATCACTACCTTAAGTAAAACTTCTTCTGTAAGACCAAAGACTTTTGGTAAAGCCAGCTATAAGCCACATCATACTGATTTCAAATCTTCCAAAACTTTTCGAGAAATTGAAGGGTTTAAAGGAACACTTCAAAACTTTAAGAATACCTCCTCGAAATTCACTTGTAAATTGTGTGGAGGGCATGGACATTCCTTAGGGCAATGCAATAACTTCACTAATTATGAAGCTAAGATAGCCAGGTTAAATGAGCTTTCCTTGTGTACCAGATGTGCTGGCTCTGGGCACAATGAGCATAATTGTTTCGGAAAGCAAGGAAAACTCAGATATGAGTGCAGAAACTGCCATGTTAAAGAACACATAACTCCTCTATGCCCATCTGCTCTTAAAGAAGACAAATTTAAATATCAAATGCAGACAAATGTTAGCCTATGTTTGGCTCAGAGACGTTTTGATTCATGCCATATGCTTCCAACCATGACCTTAACCCTAAAGAATGGCAAAATGATGAGACAAGTTAGGTGCCTAGTAGATACTGGTAGCCAAAGATCATATATCTCTGAGTCTGTAGCACAAGACCTGTGTCCTAATGTAAGTGAACTGTTTTCTTTGGAATGTGCTGTGAGTACATACATCGGAGAAGAAACTAAGGTTTTCAAGCAAATGAGTACAGGGATCAAGTTACATGATCGCATTGCCTTCGTTCCTCTATTGGTAGACAACACCTTAGATATTAAATTTTATGTCCCTGGAATGAATGCAGTCATAAATAAATTCAAACTGAATAACATGAAATTGCTAGATGACTATTTCTATGAACCTGTAAATCATGAACACCTCCAGGTGGATATGCTGTTGGGAATAGATGTTTTACAAAACATGACATCTGTATCATGGCAGGAAAAATTAGGTGGCAGTTGTTTAGTAATGCACAATAAAGCAGCAACTATAGGTAATGTCTTCAACTTTCTAGCACCTGCAGAGAGACAGTTTGTAATGCGACTTCTAGCTAAAAAAGATGAAGCTAAATTATGCAGTAAAACTAAGACCATGGTTAATGCAGTGATGGATCCTTTAAAGTCATACTATAACCCATTGGAACATTTATTAGAGGATACAGATGTAGAAAACGGACTAGAAAACCTTTTCAGCTTCGAATCAATGGGAATAAAAACCATTGAAGCAGATTTAGTCTCCCTTGAGAGTGAGCAAATACAGAAGTTTGAGGAAGGAATTTCTTTCAAAGATGGTCATTATAATGTGGAACTGCCATGGTATCAAGATAAAATAGAATCTGTGCCATCTAATCATTTTGTTGCTTTAAAGGTGCTGGATAGGACTTTGGATTACTTAAAAAGAAAAAAATTACTGGAAAATTATCAAGCTGTATTTGATCAACAGTTGGATGATGGCATAATAGAAGAAATTGAAGTAAAACCTGCACAGTATGACGATATGATCTGGATCCCTCATAGACCCGTAATCAAAATGGAAGAACAGGTTACCACTAAGATCAGGCCTGTCTTCAATTGCTCTTTGAAAACGACCAAAGATTTACCATCCTTGAATGAGGCTGCTTACCCAGGTGTTGATCTTATGAACAGCATTCTTCAATTACTTTTTTATTTTCGAACCAATAAGTTGGTCATGTTAAGTGATGTCAAACAAGCCTTTTTAATGATCAAATTAAAGGATGAAGTAGACCAAAATAGATTGTTTCTTTTGGAAGAGAGGAATTAAGTTAGTAACTTACAGATTCAAGACTATAGTTTTTGGATTTACATCTTCTCCTTTCATGTTACATTATGTAATGAGACACCATGCTAATACCTTTCCTGATGACAAATTGAGTAAAATTTTGGCTAATAATTTTTATGTGGACAATTTGATTGTTACAGGAAATGAAACTAATGAAATGCAAGAGTTGTATCATCTGGCATATGAGAGAATGAAAGCAGGTGGATTTACCTTGAGATCTTGGAATTCTAATTCAACTGAATTGAGAACCCAAATGGCTAATGATGGAAGGTTAGTAGAACATACTAGTGAGGTAGAAAAGGTTTTAGGATATAGATATAAAGTCCAGCAAGATTCAATGAACATTGCTCTTTGTAAAATAGATCCTGAAGGAAATACTAAAAGAAAAATCCTATCTCAAACATCCAAATTATTTGCTCCCTTAAATTTCACTCTTCCTGTGACCATAAGAGGTAAACTTTTGATGAGAAAAATATGGAAGTTAGAAAAAGGTTGGGATGACACACTGCCTGATGAAATTTGCAGTGAAATGAAAAAATTAAGTAGAGATTTAGAAATGCTGTCTGAAGTGACTTTCCCAAGACAAGCCTTAAATGAACAGAATTCATATGGGCTACATATATTTTGTGATAGTTCTGCTGAAGCATATGGGTTTGTGGCCTATTCTTTAGATGGAGAGGGTAAAAGCACATACCTACATTCTAAGTCAAAAGTAGCTCCACTAAATAAAGGAAAGGAACATAGTATTCCTACACTAGAACTTATGGCAGTAATATTAGCCTTAAAATGTTTACCTACTATTTTAGAGGCTTATAATAACTTTCAAATTCAGTTCGTTAATATTTGTGTGGATGCTCAGTTGGTGTTAAACTGGCTTTTGACCAAGGACACTAAAGTAAAATCTAAATTCCTAAAAACAGAGTGTCGGAAGCTGAAGGACTGAAGTCTGAAATAAATAAGAAATTCAAAATGCCTGTAGCATACCACTATGTAAACACTGAACATAACCCTGCAGACTTAATTACCAAGGGTTTGACCTATAGCAAATATTTAGAAAAAATAAAGTTCTGGCTGGAAGGACCTCAGTGGTTGACTAAAGATTACCAACTGTGGCCTCAATATCCTCTGTTGAGCATAGCACCTTCCCTAAAGAGTAAAATATGCACTGCTTGTACCTCTCAAACTCCTAAAATAAATACAGGAATACTTAATATAAATAAATATTCATCTTATGAGGACTTGTTGAAGTGCACCACCTACCTATTTAAATTTCTAAGTAAAATAAAGGATTGTAACCCAAAAAAGACGGCCTTAGAATACTGGGTTAAGGTTGCTCAGACAGAATGCTATCAAGATGAATTACAATTTTTGCAGAACCCAAGTCATGAAAATGAAAGAAATATCCCACTTCTGGTATCTAACCTTAACTTATTCCTTGATGACAGAGGCATTATAAGATCCAGAGGTAGAATTAGCAAATGCCAATATTTTAAATATGAAATACACCATCCTGTGTTACTCCCTACGGATCACAGGTTAACTAAACTCATAATAAATGATTGTCATAATAAAATGCAGCACTTAGGCATAGGAACTACATTGAATTATTTAAGGGAACAAGGGTACTGGATACCCAAGGGTAGAATGGCTGTGAAGCAGGTATTGAGCACATGCCATATATGTAAGAAGTACAATGCCTTAGCATTTAAATATCCCAAATTTATAGACATGCCCAAGCATCAAATGAACCTGGTAATACCTTTTCAGCATGTCGGGGTGGATTATACAGGCCATTTTTGGGTCAGAGATGAAAATAGTGGTCACTCGGTTAAGGTTTATGTCCTGATTTTCACATGCCTTAACATTAGAGCTGTCCACTTCGAATTATTAACCGACATGTCCACTAAGAATTTTTTGTTAGCCTTCCATAGATTTTGCAACCGCTACTCTATTCCACATTACTTGTACAGTGATAATGCCAAAGCTTTTCTGAAGGGTGGCAATATATTAGAAAGTTCCCTTCAGTCAAAAGAAGTACAGGAAGAGCTGGAAAAGATTAATATCAAGCATGTAAAAATTCCCTTGTACTCTGCATGGATTGGTGCTGCATGGGAAAGATTAATAAGGGTGCTTCAGACCTGTCTGTATAAGGTAGTAGGAAGGGCTAAGTTAACATATTTTGAGATGTTGACTTCTCTATCTAACATCCAACTAGCCATAAATTCTAGACCTTTAACATACCGGTCCAGTTCTGAGAGCTTGGAGTTCCTAACACCTAACTCCTTCCTGAAACTTCATGGGGACTCATCTCTGGTACTGAGGGGGGGTAATGGTGAAATATGGGTGGATGACCAAAGCCAGCCCTCCTTAGAAAAGACCATAGAAGAACAAGAACTCGTCCTTGAAAGTTTTAAAAAATTGTGGTACGAAAGTTATCTCCTCAGCCTGAGAGAACACAGCAGAAACCTATACCAGTGCTCTTGGGAAAATAAAATTAAAGAAGGGGATATCGTACTAATAAGCTCATTAAATAAACCCAGACCCTTCTGGTTAATGGGCAGAGTATTGCAAACAATGAAAGGGCTTGATGGCAAAATAAGAACAGTTCAACTTAAACAAA
>CM035223.1:18327473-18339776 GCA_020233015.1 Callinectes sapidus | reverse complement strand
AGCTAGCAAATGTCATGCCAATCTTCAAAAAAGGAAATAAAAAAACTCCCAGCAAATTACAGTCACATCAGTCTTAGTGAGCGTAGTGTGCAAACTGATGGAAACAGTAATTAGAAATAAGTTTGTCATGTTCATAGAAGAGAATAAGATAATGAAAGACTCCCAACACAGATTAAAAAACAGGTGCTCCTGCCTAACAAATTTACTAGACTTCTTTTATGAAGTATTTAACTCGTATGATGAAACAAAAGCAGTGGACATTATTTACCTTGAATTCCAGAAAGCTTTCGACAATGTCCCACGTAAGAGACTAATAAGTAAAGTAAAAGCTCACGGCATAGCCGGAAATACCCTGAAATGGTTGGAAGATTGGCTCTCTGACAGAAAACAACGTGTTGTTATCAACGGAAAAGAGTCAGAGTGAGATAAAGTAAATAGCAGTATTCCTCAAGGCTCTGTTTTAGGTCCAGTACTTTCCATAATATACATCAATGATATTGATGAAGACATAAACTGCATTTTAAGTAAATTCGCGGACGACACCAAAATAATGAGTAAAGTAGAGTCAGCATCACAATGGCAAGAATTGCAGAGTGACCTGAACAAACTAGTATGCAGGGCGGAAAAATGGCAGATGAAATTTAATGTAGAAAAGTGCAAGGTCCTTCATATCGGAAGCAACAACGTCCAAGTTAAATACTGGATGAAAAATGTGTCTCTGGCAAGTACAGAAAAAGAAGTAGATCTTGGCGTTGTGGTATCAAAAGATCTTAAGCCGAGCCAACACTGCACAGAAACAGTGAAAACGGCAAATAAATTAATAGGGTTCATTGGTAGAACCTTCGAACTTAAATCTGAAAAGATCATACTTGCCTTATATAACTCATTGGTGCGTCCTTAACTCGAATATTGTGTGCAGTTCTGGTCACCATATTACAGAAAAGACATGGAAAAACTGGAAAAAATACAACGCAGAGTCACCAAAATGATTCAGAGACTGAAAAATAAGACATATGAGGAACGACTGGAAGAATTAAACCTATTCAGCTTAACAAAGCGCAAGATAAGAGGAGACTTAATCGAAGTTTTCATAATTTTTAAATGATATAGTAAACTTAACGTTAATAAGTATTTTAACATTGATGATTCAAACACAAGAAATAATGGTTGCAAAATTATACCTAAGCGCTTTAAATCTCACGAGGCTAAGTACTTTTTCTTTAACCGCATTGTTAACATCTGGAATAAGCTGCCCTCTGAAATTGTAAACAGCAGCTGTATTCCATCATTCAAAAACAAAATTGATAAATATTTAAAAGTAAATCCCCAACAAGCTCTCTTCTTGTCTGAATAATCTTACCACGTATCTCCTATAAATGTTAAGGCTTCTGTGTCTCTTATTTTTCAGATAGACATGTAGAGTTCACCTTAGGTGAATAGCAAAATTTCCTTTCATCCTTTTCTGTGAAAATTCCATGCTAGTTTTTCCATACTGCATGGTACTTTTCCAAACTTTTTTCCATGCCAGCAAAAGCTGGAGGGAGTGGTGGGTGGGGAGGAGCCTTCACCTGTCTCTCTTCCCCGTAGATAGTTAGCAGTAGTAACCAAACAGCCTTGAAAGGACCAAAAGGTCTGCTGCTGTTTGGCTCTCCTTTGTATTCCTTTGTATTCCCGATAAGCCATGACGCCCTCATACACAGTCTAGGTATGGACCATGGTGATACAAGAGAGAGAGAGAGAGAGAGAGAGAGAGAGAGAGAGAGAGAGAGAGAGAGAGAGAGAGAGAGAGAGAGAGAGAGTCATTAATGTATATCTTTTTAAAAGCAACTGAATTCTTACACCCTTGCAGGTTTTCTGTCAACGGAAGATTCTGTGATGCCAGGGAACTTCGGGCTCAAGGATCAGACACTGGCACTCCGCTGGGTGCAAAGGAATATTCGTCATTTTGGAGGGGACCCAGCTCGTGTGACTCTGTTCGGGGAGAGTGCGGGAGGCGCCTCTGTCCACTTTCATTTGTTATCTCCATACTCCCACGGTTAAAACTTATTTATCTTTTGGAGTATTTATCTTATTCATCTAGACTATTATTTTTTTAGCAAGCCTTATATGACTACATTAATTAAATTCATCTATATAAGATAGAGTAAATTAATATTTTCTAGTTGTTTTCAGCGATTATTTTATGATAATTGTTCCTTTACTTTTGCAAATTTTATGCCTCGCCTTTTCTATGCACTTCACGCTCAAGAATCATGATCTATGACTTGTATTTACCTAATATTGTTTCCACTTGATTAATGCAAATTGACCTGTATCTTACTCCCTTATCGTATACAGCATTTATTTTTATTTTTTAATTCATCCTAGCTTCAGCTAAAACTTTTAAAGAGAGCTTTTCTCCCTACATTCAGATAAAATCATTAAATCGAGAATTGTTGAGTTACCTTTTTACTTTCTTAATATTCACTCGTTACATATCTTTTAAGACCTTTACTCGGGCTTCAGTGGCTATATTTTCTATGTAAGCAGGAAAAGCTGACCAAAGGCAACATAAGGATTAAAAAAAGGGTCACTGTTTCTAGTCCCCTTGTAGGTCCGCGGGAGTTAGCAAAGTAAGAGATAAGTAAGGAATAAGTATCTTGAAACCACCCTCTTAAATGAGATTAGGACGACTTCATCTAAGAGAGAAGTTTCAAGGCATACATAGGAAGGAAGATGGAAATATGGAAACAGATAGGGAGTTATAGAGTTTACCAGAGAAATGTATAAATAACTGAGACTATTGGTTAACTCTTGTATTAGAGAGATGGCTAGAATAGGGATAAGAGGAAGAAGAAAGCCTCGTGTAACGAGGCTGCAGGAGGAGGGAGGCATAAAATTAGTAACATTCGAAGAGCAGTTAGGATGAAGATAACGGTGGAAAATGGCAAAAGATGCTACATCAAAACAGTGAGAAAGTGGTTGAAGTCAGAGAGGAATTGGTAAGACGAAAAGCTTTTGATTCCACTCTATCCAATAAAACAGTGTGGGGTGGAACCCATCATACATGCATATTCCATACATAGGTAGGTAAGATTCTTGTACAGAGTTAAGAGTTGAGGGGATGGGAAAAAAATAGCGCAGACACCTCAAAACGTTTAACTTCATAGAGGCTGTTTTTAACACGAGGTGATATGTGAAGTTTTCAGTTTAGATAGTAACGTGAACATTCAGTGTAGAAGAGGGAGACATTGAGTGTCATTGAAGAAGAAGGCATAATTGTCTGGAAGATTGTGTCGAGTTGATAGATGGGGAAAATGAGTTTTGAGGTATAGAACAGTACAAAGTTTTCTCTACCCCGATCAAAAATATTAGAGAGGTCAGAAGTCAGGCATTCTGTGGCGTCACTGCGTAAACTGTTAAGTTCTTGTAGTGTTGATCGGCTCTGAAAAGATGTGGAAAAGTATACGAAGGTATCATCAGCATAGGTAAAGGATATAGCAAATGGTTCGGTTTAGAAGATCATTGATGAATATTAAAAAAGAGGGTGGATGACAGAACCGATTCCTGAGGAACACCACTGTATTTATGCCAAAGTTTATGAAAAGCTGAAAGAACCTCAGTAAAGGGAGCCAAATCACTAGTAGAGCAGCCTTGACGGAAGCTATATTGGCTATCAAGTAGAAGACTCTAAGGTGACAGATGTTTTAGAATCTTCCTATTGAGGATAGATTCATAGAATTCATAGAATCCGACCATGTCGTCAACCCAAAACATATTCACATAATAATACGGTCATTCTTTTGTTAATGGTAACGAATAAAATTAAATAGAACAAAGGGTAGGAAGCCACCATTTTTTTATGTAAGAAGGGGAACCGGCCAAGGGCAATAAAACCAACCCTCGCCCCCCCCCCCCAAAAAAAAAAAAAAAAGCCTAGTCATTGCCAGTTCCCTGAAAGTATAAAAGCGTTAACCAAAAGTCAGGAACAATTGTCTCGAAACCTCCCTCTTAAATAAAGTCAGGTCATAGAAAGTTAGAGGTAGACAGGGAGTTCCGGAATTTACCAGAATTTGGTCAGCATTCGCTTCTATTGGCTTCATATTTACTATGAAATAAATCTAATGAGTTGAACTGCCGCAGATCTATTTGCTCGTGGCATCATGATGTCAGGAACTTTGTTCAGCCCATGGGCCATGGGAGGGGCCCACAGGGACGTGGCATGGCACACAGCCAGGCTGTTTGGGTGTCCAGAGCCTCAGGACAGTGATGAACTTGAGATTAGTGAGTCTCTTCTGCTCTGTCTACAAAACGTTGATGTCAAGAACCTGACTTTATCTTTAATGAACCATGTGGTAAGAACTCGTGCTTATGTATTGCGTATTTCTTTTATACGTTGGTTTAGCTGTAATTTATAAAAGTGAAGAAATTTTGTCGTACATTATACATAATTGATTGCAGTTTTTCTATGAATGCTGTTACAGGCACGTATATTTGTTCAACATCAAATCAAACTTAGATCAACGTACCTCTGGCTTTGTTACCGGCTTTGCTCCCTCTTTTTACTGCTAAGGAAGTTGACCTTTGTAGCACATCCCCCTTAGCTCGGAAGTTGGGGTATCTATTCGAGGTAGCGAGCTCGAAAGAAAAATTTCCTGTGATGGGAAACCGATGTCATTTTATTTATTTATTTTTTATTGCAGGGAATGCATTTATATATATTTTTTTTTTTTTTTTGTGTGTGTGTGTGTGTGTTGCATTTTATTTTCATTCAGGGTATCCGACGTAAATGTTTTTTTTTTCTTTTTTTTCTTTTTTTTTTACATTCTGGAAGGACTTCGTTCTTCTGTATCGTCCAACGATATAAATGCTGGTGGCTCTACCAAGATACGTCTGTCTTACCACAGACTTTAGAAATCATCAGCAGATAACTGTTGCAGAAGGAGGAAAAGTCACCAAAGGTTGACCGTATGTCGGAAAAATATATGAGTTTACAACAACATTCCTATTTGCCCTTGCTGCGGCCAATCTCAGGTTGGGTAGCGAGGTTGTCCACGGCCAACCTGACCTTAAAGAGTTTCTAGCACAGGAGCACTCCGAGCTTCTTAAGAGGAACCCTTGAAAGACGGTATCCGCACAAGTCATGGTGACCATCCTTCCCTAGCATTAGCTGGAGGAGGAGGGAGCTAAGTTCTGACTTTAGCCTGTTTCCAATGATGTTTTCTACTGCTCCCTTACTTATTCCAAGATAAACACCTCCAGCCTTGGAATGGTTAAACCTCTGCTCTTTGGGCATAGGAAGAAGGCTGCGCCTGTGTTGTTGACTGACACTGAAGAGGCAAGGAAGGTGTTGGTTCAGTGGCTGGAGCAGGAGCTCTGGTGGACGATTTCTGTTGGGGATCCTTGCAAAATCGAGCGGGAGGACGTTTCGACTCTCTGTATGGTTTCTCAACTTGACGGCTTCTTATTATAGGTATCTGTCAACCTTCTGGTTTCTGTAGCAATGCCTAGATTGTTGCTGCTGCAGACTGGTGAATGAGTGTGGGAATAGTTGGTAGTAAGAGATCCTATACTGTGACTCGTACGTCTGCTTGAGGCATATCTTGAGTGACCCATTGGATCATGCTGCGCCAGTGATGAACTGCTCAAATGACTTGGTAATTCATATTGCTGTTGCTGTCTTCTGGCTTAAATTATTACATTTTAGGCATGGAAGGTAATAGTATTGGGACAGAGAGGGGTTTTTCTGAGCCAACTCTACTGAAGCAACAGATGAATTCCAATTCTGAATACTCCTCGGGGTCCAGAAAGGTAGAACTTAGAAGTTCTGAAGCATCAGACGACAAAAGTTAATAGGTCAGCAGGGGCGAATCTCCTCTGTACCTTGAGATTGGGAAGTCAAGGGATTTGGTGTCGGCTATGCTTGTGAATTCAGAGGTTTTGGAGTACGGGCATCAGAAGCCAGTATGGCTAGCGGAGTCCAGCAAAAAGGAGAGGGAACAGCTGTAAATATATGGGCCTGTAGTTGTTCTTGTTACACCTTATCCTTACTATCAGATCCAAACAGGTGGCGTTATCTGGAGAAGGAATCCACCAAAGTGACAAAGGATAGGGAATGAAAAGCTCTAGTACTCCTGGAGAATCGAGAAGGAGGATCTTCCTCGGAGGAGTAGTGTGAGGATTTGGGGATCTGGTAGGAGTTCCCTTCTTAGAAGTGTTCCTACTAGAGAAGCTGCTGCTCGTTACGTGACTTTTAAGTGTCGCTCCTGCAAAGAGCAGCTGGATGAGTAACGCCTCCTTCAACAGCTAAGTTCGCTGCGGGGACATTTTCTTAAGTGTACCGCCAGCCATCAAAACTCTTCCGGTCTAGCATAGCAAAAGTGTCTCTAACTCTCTTGGTGGCTACAAAATTCTCATAAGTTGCGAAGGAGAGATGAATAGGGAGAATGAGACCTTTTCTGTCTAAGATCATTCTTCGAATATTTAGAGCAAGGTTTCCTGGGAGGAACACAAGGGCTTGCGTGGGAAGAACCATGGTGAGGGCGCTTTCGAGAATTATAAGAGGGTAACTGTGACCTGGATCTGGAGGGAAGGCGAGAAGGTAGATTTCCTGACGACCGACAACATCTGAAAGGAGAGCAACGAGATTTAGCACTTAACTTCGTAAAATCTTGTATAGAAACCTGTGGCAAGCGAGACGTTAACTTCCTGTTTTTGACAATAGTTTTAATTGTGCCTGGGAGATTGCTGCACTAAGCAGATCCCCCGAAGGGTTAGATGTGTTAGGTGCGGATAGTATAATGCAGGCAGGATAAAGCACCTGGCTTAAAGAGAGGGTAGATTCGTTATTGCAGCTGGTCAGAGACAGGATAGTGTTTACCGGATCAGCCCTCTCAGATATAGGGTTGTTAAAGGTGCCCATCGAACTTTAGATGCGAAGGTCAAAGATGTCTTATGAAATGAAACCTACAAGATCCTTCCAGGTAGCCACTCCTTGTGCACTTTGCATGCTCTCCTTTATCATGATATGTACCTCTTTAAATGCCTGGTTATCTTTGAGGTGGACTCCTCAAACGAGAAGACATTGTCATGATCATGTGAGGGCAGCGATGGAGTAGGGTAATTGCAAATCCAAAGCAATTCAACAGGTGAGGAGGCAGGGATATTCTTCTCAAAGGAGAGGGAGCGTACTTTATACTTTGAGTAAGTTGCGGACCTCTCAACTCCATGGGCGGCTAAGAGCATATGACACTGGAACTGGAACGAGAAGAGGTCAGTATAGCTCAATCGTCTGAAAGGAGAGGTGTAATGGCACAAGAATGTACCAAAGGGTTCCTCCCAAAGAAGGCAGGGTGGGGGGAAGCGGGCGAAATCCCAGGATCTGGAGAAGAATGCAGTATAGATGCCGCAGACTCAGCTTACATGAAGTAGGTGGGGACGAAAGTAATAAGAGAAAGCACAGTCTAAAAAGGACTTTTGGAGAAGAATCTTTCTATAGAAAGGCTGTATTAAGACTGAAGTACCTTAGTAGCGCCTTCCAAAATTTAAAAGAATAAGAGTTCATGTCAGATGCCCTTGAAAAACGAAAGAAAAAAAAAGGCAAATCCAACGCCCAAACAATAAGTAAATAAGAGTGTTTCCAATGCTGTCAAAAAAATTACGTCAGTCTCCCATCCCAGCGAACTATTCTTTCGAGTTTGAATGAACCCAGAGGTAACGTGCTCTGTATTTATCCAACCAAAGGTTGGCTGCAGCAAGGACAAATATTGAATTTCTCCAAACTTTAAGTTTTCATAATTTTGTTCTTGTTAAACATAAAACACTTGATTTACTTTAAAATTTTTCAACTTGTTATTTATTCCTCAGTCAATTTTCTTCAACCCGGTCCTCATGGGACCACGAGTGGATGGGGACTACCTACCTGCAGAACCAGAGATTCTGATGGCCAAGGGAAGGCACAAAATCACTGATGTCATCTCGGGCGTCACTGCTAATGAAGGTGGATTGTTTGCGCTGCGTGAGTAATTTATTTATTCCTTTATAGAGATATTTTCCACGATATAGAATATGAATTATTAAAGAACATGGAATTTTTGCAACTGGACATGACTTTTTTTTTCTTTTCACCAATTATATTTATCAGTTGTGAAATACAAGTAGAATTCTGTCTTTTCACTCACAGCTCTGTACAGCAGTAACAAACTTCAGTCTGACCTAGTAAACAACTTCAATGAAATGGGACCAGCGTCTTTGGAGATTGGTGGGGGAGACACAATGTCTTTATATCTATCGCACAAGATATTTGACTACTACGTTGGAGGTGTGGCAGTGAAAAAGGAAAACGCTGATAAAATATGCCAAGTAAGATCCTAATATTATATATATATATATATATATATATATATATATATATATATATATATATATATATATATATATATATATATATATATATATATATATATATCTTGCTGTGAGTTGTTAAGTTTATTTGAGGAAGGAAGCATTATTGTTATGTATGTCTACATAAGATATATGCCCCAAACATTCGCGGATTCTTAACTTTTGCAAGGTTCTCGATCTCTTTAGGGCCTACTACACAATATAACGTAGCTATTTATTTTATTATTAGAATTGTTTTCACACACAAAGATGCATAACTCATATTGATAATATGCACAACAAATCAACATATAATTCTAATATACAGTACATTAGAGAAAAAAATAAAGATACTACAGACTCATCCTGGTGTCGTGGCCCGAAGTATCTTGTTCAACATAGCTTTGTATTCTAATGTCAAAAATAATTATTTTATTATCGTAAAGACTTTAAAACTGTTTTGTTTGATTTGGGCGATAACGCACTAATGAATTTAGGTAATGTACTATCAACTTTTGGTAACGGTAGCGCAGACCACTCTTAGAAAATTAAAATCGGTAACGCATTGACGGTAACGCAACCCTGATTTTTTGGTAACGCATTGACAGTAACGCACTACCTGTCCGGCGGTAACGCGCCCAGCTCTGCCTATTCTACATTGAAATTTCTTAGTCTGTACTTTATTTATAATCAAAACTGGAAACACCTTTCATGTCTTGCTAAAATAGCTTCTTTGAAGTTAGGTGGTCTGTGGCGTCTCCACCAGTTTTTCTCATCCCAAAACTGCTAACTCTTTATCAGGGCCTTATCTGATCTTTTTTTTCATGTAGAAGGGAGTCGGCCATGGGCAACAAAAATAAAACAAAAGAGTCCACTATAATGCCGGTCCCTGGAAAGTCCAGATTCAGTAGCCAAAAGAATGGGATAAGTGTCTTGATACCTCTCTCTTGAAACAGTTCAAGTCATAGGCAGGTGGAAATATAGAGGCAGGCAGAGAGTTCCAGAGGTTACCAGAGAAAGGGAAGAAAGACTGAGAATACTGGTTAACTCTTGCATTAGAGAGGTGGACAGAATAGGGGTGAGAGGAAGAAGCAAGTCTTGTGCAGCGAGGCCGCGGGAGCAGGGGAGGCACGCAGTTAGGGAGATCAGAAGAGCAGTTAACATGAAAAAAAAAGCGGTAAAAGAGAGCAAGAGAGGCAACATTGCGGCGATGAGAAAAAGGCTGAAGACAGTCAGTCAGAGGAGAGGAGTTGATAAGACGAAAAGCTTTTGATTCCACCTTGTTCAAAAGAGCTGTATGAGTGGAGCCTCCCCAAACATGTGAAGCATACTCCATACATGGGCGGATGAGTCCCCTGTATAGAGTCAGCAGTTGGGGAGGTGAGTAAAACTGGCGGAGACGGCTCAGAACACCTAACTGCATAGAAGCTGTTTTAGCTAGAGAGGAGATGTGAAGTTTCCAGTTTAGATTACTAGTAAAGGATAGACCAAGAATGTTTAGTGTAGGAGAAGGGGACAGTTGAATGTCATTGAAGAAGAGGGGATAGTTATTTGGAAGGTTGTGTCGAGTTGATAGATGGAGGAATTGAGTTTTTTAGGCATTGAACAACACTAAGTTTGCTTTGCCCCAATAATAAATTTTTGAGAGATCATAAATTAGGCGTTCTGAGGCTTCACTGCGTAAGCTGTGTACTTCCTGAAGGGTTGGTCGTCTATGGAAAGACGTGGAAAAAGTGCAAGGTGGTATCATCAGCATAGGAGTGGATAGGGCAAGAAGTTTAGTTTAGAAGATCATTGATGAATAATAGGAAGAGAGTGGGTGATAGGACAGACCCTTGAGGAACACCACTGTTGATAGATTTAGGGGAAGAACAGTGACCGTCTACCACAGCAGCAATAGAACGATCAGAAAGGAAACTTGAGATGAAGTTGCAGAGAGAAGGATAGAAGCCATAGGAGGGTAGTTTGGAAATTAAAGCTTTGTGCCAGACTCTATCAAAAGCTTTTGATATGTCTAGGGCTACAGCAAAAGTTTCACCAAAATCTCTAAAAGAGGATGACCAAGACTCAGTAAGGAAAGCCAGAAGATCACCAGTAGAGCGGCCTTGGCGGAAGCCATACTGGCGGTCAGATAGAAGATTGTGAAGTGATAGGTGTTTAAGAATCTTCTTGTTGAGAATAGATTCAAAAACTTTAGATAAGCAGGAGATTAAAGCAATAGGGCGGTAGTTTGAAGGATTAGAACGGTCACCCTTTTTAGGAACAGGCTGAATGTAGGCAAACTTCCAGCAAGAAGGAAAGGTAGATGTAGATAGACAGAGTTGAAAGAGTTTGACTAGGCAAAGTGCAAGCACGGAGGCACAGTTTCGGAGAACAATAGGAGGGACCCCATCAGGTCCATAAGCCTTCCGAGGGTTTAGGCCGGCGAGGGCATGGAAAACATCATTACGAAGGATTTTTTTGACACTTTCTGTGAATGAAGGAATTTTTGGCAAGTTGAAGAACAGACTTGGCATGATTTCGGGCAGAAATATAAAGCGCGTGAGACTCAGGTGATGGAAGGCTCAAGTACCTTTTGTGGGCCACCTCTCTATCATGGATAGCACGAGAGCAAGCTGTGTTAAACCAGGGTTTGGAAGGTTTAGGTCGAGAAAAAGAATGAGGAATGTACGCCTCCATGCCAGACACTATCACCTCTGTTATGCGCTCAGCACACAGAGACGGGTCTCTGTCACGGAAGCAGTAATCATTCCAGGGAAAATCAGCATAATACCTCCTCAGGTCTGCCCAACTAGCAGAGGCAAAATGCCAAAGGCACCTCCGCTTTGGAGGATCCTGAGGAGGAATTGGAGAGATAGGACAAGATACAGATATGAGATTGTGATCGGAGGAACCCAACGGAGAAGAAAGTGTGACAGCATAAGCAGAAGGATTAGAGGTTAGGAAAAGGTCAAGAATGTTGGTCGTATCTCCAAGACGATCAGGAATACGAGTAGGGTGTTGCACGAGTTGCTCTAGGTCATGTAGGATAGCAAAGTTATAGGCAAGTTCACCAGGATGGTCAGTGAAAGGAGAGGAAAGCCAAAGCTGGCGGTGAACATTAAAGTCTCCAAGAATGGAGATCTCCGCAAAAGGAAAGAGAGTCAGAATGTGCTCCACTTTGGAAGTTAGGTAGTCAAAGAATTTTCTATAGTCAGAGGAGTTAGGTGAGATATACAGCACGGAAAAATTTAGTTAGAGAGTGACTTTGAAGTCGAAGCCAGATGGTAGAAAACTCAGCAGATTCAAGAGTGTGGGCAGGAGAGCAAGTTATGTCGTTGCGGTGATAGACGCAACATCCAGCTTTGGAACGAAAATGAGGATAGAGAAAGTAGGAGGGAACAGAAGAGGGGTTACTCTCAGTTGCCTCAGCCACCTGTGTTTCAGTGAGGAAAAGAAGATGAGGTTTAGTGGAGGAGAGGTGGTGTTTTACAGATTGAAAATTAGATCGAAGACCGCGAATGTTGCAGAAGTTGATGGAGAAAAATGTGAGGGGGGTGTCAAGACACTTAGGGTCGATACCGGAAGAGCAGTCCGACCTGGGGACATTTATGGTCCCCTCCCCAGGGAGGGACTCTGAGGCTGGTGTAGGAGTCGCCATATTTAGTAATAATTTTGAGTGAACGATGTGTGTGTAATTGGGTGGATGTAGTTTTGTGTGGAGGAAGAGGTTGTCTGTAGAGGGCAGGTTGTGACTACCCCCTTGTGTTATGAGACACAAAGGGAAACGTTCAGTGAGGTCACAACTGGTTTTGATGATAAGATCACAGCACCCCCTGTTCCAGTGCTTTAGACCTCACTGGGAGTATTTATCGTTTCGGCAGGTGTCTACTGCCTCCTATATTAGAAGACTGTATATCACTAGAGTTTATGGCAGGCGAATTACCAATAGAGGCAAAGTGG
>CM035223.1:18306523-18327373 GCA_020233015.1 Callinectes sapidus | reverse complement strand
TTATAAAATGTCTCAGCAACAACCTGAGGATCATTAATTGTGGTGTTGTTGTACACAAAAGAAGATGGTAGATTGTGTTTTTTTTTCTGTTAAGTATGGTATCGATCGTTCTCCACATCTCTTTTGAGTTGCCAGATTCAATATTAAGTTTGTTCAGGTAGAAGTTTTGTTTGGCAGTTCTAACTACTTTGGTCAACATATTTCTGTAAGCTTTACAGTGTGCCTCATATGTCATGGGCAATTTCGCATATAATTATTGCAACTTATTTCTATGTTTAATGGACTTTCTTCTTGCAGGTGTGATGTATGATTTCCCTATGTGTTTTCCCGTTATATTAATCATGGTCTTAGGAAAGTGCTTATTAAATAATTCCACAAATCTAGAGACATATTCATCAAAAATACAGTTAACATCATTATTTTGTAAAACATTCCAATCAAAATCTTATAACTCTGATTTAAATGCACCGATGTTTTAATTTTTTAATTTCCTGGTTGCAAAAGTTATAGGTTTGGATACAGATTCTGACTTAGAAGACGAAAAAAAACTTATGATTGGAAAGTGATCACTAAGTCAATTGAAGATGATGGCACTGCATACATTTGTTTGTCCAGATGTGGTTGATCAAAGTTGCAGAGTGATTAGTTACATGGTTTATTTATAGTACAGAAGAAGTCATATCTGTAGAAAAGATTTACAAAGAGTTGGGTATTTATGTCACTATACTTCAATATATTTACGTTAAAATCGCCCATAATGTAAACAGGTACTTTATAAGTTAGCGCAATGTTAATAATGTTATCTAGGGTAGAAATAAAACTCAAAGTCTAAATTAGGTGGACGGTAAATCATGCCAACTAAGAACGGTTCTGGTTTGGTAACTTCCAAAAATAGACATTCAATGTACGGTAACTGAAATGATAGGTTAATTGGTACATTGTCGTCAAACCTGCTGTTTAAGTAGATTGCTAATCCACCTGCTGCAGTGTTTTTGTTATTGAAATAACTTTCATAACCATCTATTGAATAAATAGTACAAATAGCATCATTGAGATGCTTTTCACATAGTACTAAAACATCAAATTTAATACAAATATCAAGGTGAAGTGGTATACTACTGATATTAAAAGCTAGTAAATTTAAACATTGAGAAATATTATGGGTACCTGATTCATTAAATACATAATCACGGCAAGGTTCACAAACATTATGCTGGAAAGATAAGTTATCAGAAACAATTATCATTTTGAAAAAAATAATAATAAATGGTCATGGTGTTTATAACACGAAGTGGAAATTTATGAATAACAGTGTTGCAATCTAATAAATTAGTGAGATCAAAATCATTAACAGAAGCAGAAGGAAAATTATCTTGTTCTATCATTAATAAAGAAATCAATAACGGTTATGGATAGAGACTATATATATATATATATATATATATATATATATATATATATATATATATATATATATATATATATATATATATATGTATATATATATATCCATACTCAAGTTTACTTTTTGTTTGGATTCCTCTTGGAATTCGTCCTTACCTCCTGTGAATGTTGAAGGGATGCAGCACCCCAAGCTTTTCTATGTGGTGATGAGCCCTCGGTAGGCGAAGCAGCGCGCGGAAGAGCTGGGTAGGTTTGTTCCTTTGAACAGCTGCCACTCTGAGCACTTCTGCTAGCGACGGCAGCCCCTCCACCCAATGTTCCACCGGCTATGGCATCTCTCGCTGTTGATCATGGTCAGAAGTTGATGGAGCCTTATTCACAGATGATTGTGGAGTTACAGATGATTTCACTTCACGATAGTTAACTGACGTCACAAGGTAGCCAATGAGATGTCAGCACCACCGACTACCCGTCAGTCGACTGCCAAACCCCGTCGAGTTCACACCTCCTGTTGTGTCCTGACTTTTGGGTAAGTTTTCCTCATTTACAGTGTTTTAGTGGCATGAGCTTGTGTGTCACTTGGAGTTTTCTGAGCTCTCCCCTTGTTTTGTGCAGGTCTAGCCATGGCGGACCATGACGCACATGAAGAACAGCCAAGGCGTTCTTCTAGTATGGAGAGTAAACCGCCCAGTGGTGACGATGAGAAGGATGTTAAGAAGAGAAGGAAAGGTGCTCCTTCTACTCAGGCCTGCAGGTCTCGTGACTCGCCGGTGCCGACGGATGGTGACGTGGGCTGCTCCGGCCTTGGGAACAAGAGCTCTGCTTCGAGTGATAAACTTGACAAACTTACTTCTCTTTTGAGTGGCCTGATTGAAAAACTGGATAACAATGCTCAGGGTCCTTCTAAGAATGATGCCCCGATGCTTGGTGGTTTTCATGATCTGTCATCCTCTGATGAGGATTGTGTTGTGGCCGAGGGCGTTACTTACGACGCAGACCCTCTAGATGATTTGGATACCATTAGTCCTGCCCAGACCTTTTTACAGGCCGATGCTGATGATGCGTCTTTTCTCAGAGCTTTGAATGAGCTGTCTGATTGTTTTCATGGTGAAGAACATGAAAGGTGACCCTTTATCTGATCGCCTGGCCTCCATATTAAACGTCAGTCTTAGACGACGCCCTAACAGTGATACGGTGAAGACTATATGCAGCCGTTTGAAAGTGCATAACAATGTACCTAATATGAAAGTACCAGAGACAAACTCGGCGATCACTAGGATAATGAATGTTGGAGGAAAATTACTTGACGCCAGATTGGCTTATACAAATAATATACTCCTGAGGGCCTTAGTTCCTTTAGCTCTCTGCATCAGTGACATTGGAGAGAAAACTGGCAAGCCTTTAAAAACCTATTTAGAAGGTTTCAATGATAGCCTTAGACTTGTTGTTTCAGCCTTTAATTACATCAATCACCTAAGAAAGGAAGTGATCCGCTTCCATGTTAATGATACGGCCTTATCAGAATTATGTAAAGGGGGATGTGAAGTTGGGACAGACGAACTTTTCCCCTTCGATGTGGTCAAAAAATGTGATGAAATTCACAAGACTAAGAAACTGGGAAGGCCGTCCTTTCGGCCATACAAGTTTGACAGAATGAAGGCTGTTCACCAGTTCAGGCAAAGAGCGAGGAAGCCTCCCCCTAATCGTTCCAAGAGTTCCTTCTCTTCAAGGCCTTTTTTAGGACAAAGGCAGTCCTGGGGGAGAAGGACTCAAAACAGACATCCCCAGTAATACAGCCTCATGTGAGTTCAGCATCCTTTTGTACCCTGTTAAACACTGCAGACAACTTTGTTTGGGGGAAAATTTTTACGCACAGGTCTCAGTGGCAATGCCTGACTAGTGACAAGTGGATATTGGATGTAGTGGATGGCAATGTCATAGTGTTTGAGAGTTTACCTATGCAGAGCTCTTTACCAAGACCTCTTAAATTGCCTCTTGTTCATCAAAACGCCCTAGATGCGGCTTTACAGGGTTTCCTAAGAAAGCAAATAGTTGAGAGATGTGAGGCCGGGGTTTTCCCGGGGTTTTTCTCTAATGTGTTCCCAACTTTTAAGAAAGATGGTTCGGCCAGGGTGATTTTGAATCTGAAAGAGCTAAACAACTATATAAAGTACTCTCACTTAAAAATGGAGTCAATCAAGGACGTCACTCAGCTCGTCCATCCTAGTTGTTACTTTATGAATGTAGATTTTCAAGATGCTTATTATTCTGTACCTGTGAAGCCCAAGGATAGGAAATGGTTACGGTTTATTTGGCATAATGAAGCCTTCCAGTTCACTTGTTTACCACAGGGGCTGACTTCTGCCCCATGCATCTTTACTAAACTCTTAAAGCCAGTTTGTCACACTTAAAGAAGCTCGGCATAACACTCTGTTGCTATATAGATGATTGCCTCTTCATTGCAGACTCGGATAAAGAACTAGTAGACAATGTAAGGTATGCTGTACAGTACAGTTATTTGACTCGGTGGGATTAACAGTCAATTTAAACAAATCTGTCCTAGTCCCCACGCAGGAAATTTAATTCCATGGAATTACTCTAAACTCCTCAAACATGACTGCTACTTTGCCCTCACGAAGGAGAAGCAACATTAAAGAACAGGGCAGTCTTCTGCTTAAGGGAGGCACGAGCTTGCATGCCTTGGTGGTGTTTATTGGCCTTGCAGTTGCATCTGAGCCTGCAGTGACTTTAGCTCCCCTAAGATACAAATACCTAGAGATTGTCAGGAACAAGGAATTGGTCAAAAACAAAGGCAATTACAGGGCAATAATTAATTTAGATAATCATGCCAAGGACTTGATTAGCTGGTGGATCCACAATATAGATTTGCAGTCAAAATCTCTTCTATATTCCCCTCCACAGCTAGAATTAGAGACTGATGCTTGCTTAACTGGTTGGGGTGCAATATGTGGTGATGCGAAAACAGGAGGTCAGTGGGCCCAAGATGAGTTAGATCATATAAATTGCCTGGAACTCAAGGCCATCTTGTTAGGATTAAAATCCTTGTGTAAGAATAATAGCCAGACTGAAATTTGTATAAGATCAGATAATAATACAGCTGTTGCTTGTTTAGTTCGGGGTGGTAGTACAAAGCTGAACCTCAATCAAATAATAGAGGAGCTTTATGACTGGGTTTTAGCTAGGGGAATTACCTTGTCAGCAAAATACATTAAAGGGATTGATAATGTGGAGGCAGACAAAGAATCTAGAATTAAAAATTTAGATACGGAATGGATGTTGAAGCCTCACATATTTAAACTGCTCTGTGACAGGTTCCATACCCCAGATATTGATCTGTTTGCATCTAGACTAAACGCTCAAGTCACAACATATGTCTCCTGGAAACCAGACCCCATTGCTGCATATACTAATGCTTTCACAATAAGTTGGAATAATAAAAACGATTCTCTATATGCTTTTCCACCTTTCAGTATAATTGGAAAGATGTTGAAGAAAATTCGGGAGGACGAGGCTACTGTGATGTCAATCCTGCCACTGTGGCCAACTCAGGGTTGGTTTCCTTTAGCACTGAAGTTGTTGGCGGAATCCCCATTCCTGCTTCCTCGAGTGTCCCTGGTTTTACCACAAGATCCGAACCTCACACACCCACAGGCACCCAAGTTGAGAATGACTTCCATGATCCTCTCGGGCGATCCCTTAACAACCAAGCAAGGACTTTCGAAGGAGGTTGCCGAATTTCTCCTTAGGTCTTGGAGACACAGTACAAAATTGCAATATGGGCCTCATATCAGGAAGTGGGTGTCGGTTTGTCTCAGTAGGGAAAGTGATCCATTTCAGCCATCTTTGAATTTCTTGCTAGAATATCTATTACTTGAATTTTAAAAAGAGAAGGGACGCAGCTATAGCACAATGAACACCATTCGATCTGCCATCTCAACTGTAGCTACCTGTAAAGACAAACCGGCTGGCCAACATCCATTAGTAAAAAGATACATGAAAGCAGTGTATCTAGACAGACCATCTTTTCCCCGGCACTTTTCTATCTGGGATCCAGAGTTAGTTTTGAATCACATTAGAAGTCTAAGAACGAATGATGATTTATCCATGATTCAGTTGTCTAAAAAAATGGTAATGTTAATGCTATTGTTATCCGGACAATGGGGCCAAACCCTTCACCTACTAGACATCAGGAATATGACTATCTCTACTTCTAGGATTTCTTTTGCTATAGGAGACCTACTCAAAACTTCAAGGCCAGGGAACCATCTCTCAGGAAGTTTTTGAGGCTTACACCCCAGATCAATGTTTGTGTGTCCATACTACTATACTACGCTATTTGAGAAGGACAAATAACATCAGGGGTTCAATCACTAGATTTTTCCTAACAACCAAGCCCCCTTTTAGAGTAGCTTTGAGACACACGCTAAGACGCTGGACTCGAGACGTTATGAAAGCTGCTGGCATTGATCTGTCTACTTTTGCTCCTCACTCCAACAGAAGTGCCTCTACTAGCAAAGCAGCGATGACCCTACCTATGTCTACGATCTTGGAGACTGGGATGGGCTCAGGAATCCACTTTTGCTCTGTTCTACAGAAAGCCTGTGTGCAAGCAGGGTCAGTTTGGTGAAGCTGTGTTGTCATAATTGTTTTGGCGAGCTTCCTCTGTGAAGCTAAAGTAAAAAGTTCATTATGTTTAGTTGGTACTCACTATAAGAAATTCCTGTTCTTGGATCTTCGGGTTATATAAAATGTAATCGCGAAGTTACTTACCTTGGTGATGGTATAACATTGTACAAAAAATAAATTGTTATATTGCATAATCTTATGTTTCCCCATCTTTCCTGCTATTGAGCCCTGGATCTAAAGAGTCAACATAGGTTTTGAGGAATCACTCTAAAGTTCTCATTGGCTATCTTGTGATGTCAGTTAACTATCGTGAAGTGAAATTATAAGATTAACCGACTACTTACCAAGTCGAAGGTTGATCGTAATTTCACGAACAGTTAACTGCATCACTTAGGTAGGAAATGCCCTCCCTTCCCTTTCCCTTCACTTTCCTCTGTTATTTAATTATAAGAACTGCTTCCTCAAAACCTAGCCTCTAAAGAACTGACGGGTAGTCAGTGGTGCTGACATCTCATTTCCTACCTAAGTGACGCAGTTAACTGTTCGTGAAATTACGATCAACCTTCGACTTGGTAAGTACTCGGTTAATCTTATAATTTCCGTTCACTGTGTCTATCCTTCACTATAAGCTTAGTGTGACGAAAATAGGCAATCTTTCCTTAAGCCCTGGCCTGTTTCATCTGTGGCATTTGTGCATTTTTGATTGCTTGAGAAACACTGAAGTAGATGTTAGTGCCGCGTAGTTTCTTCGCATTTCTCATGGAAAAATAAACAGGCCTCCCCCGGGTCCCTGCCTCCCTCTTATGGATTAAATACGGGAACAGATCGCGTAGTATTCCCCCCTTTCCCCCTCACTCCATCTGTATCCACTCCCATTCGATACACAAACATACTGAGTAGCTCCCCCCCCACTCCCTCCCTCCTCCAGCCACTCACCATCCTCTCTCTCTCTCTCTCTCTCTCTCTCTCTCTCTCTCTCTCTCTTTCTCTCTCTCATTTATCAAGTAGAATATATTATCGCAGCATCATTTCCAACAGGAATTATTTCAAGAAAAGTATAAATTATTGTACAAAACTGCAAATTATTGCATTATTGTAGCTTGCACAAATGATAATGATATTTAACAATTAATTCTTCATTGATTGTTTAAAGTTTTAAATATATCTTCATAAGTAAATAAGTTTGCTAGTGACCAGAGTAGAAGGCCGCATTGACTGGGATGGTAGATAGGAAGTGATCAGGGTTGGGGGCCGGAGTAACCGAGGCAACTAGGGGCCAGAGTGATTTGAAAGCGTTCATGATTCGCAATAGAGAGAGATGTTCACGGCGAAGTGCAAGTGAGATTGGTGGGAAGGTGGTGTCAGCCACCATGTGTGTTTGTGTTCGAATTGAGAGGCCACATTCGGATTGGAGGTCAAAATTTGTTCACCAAATGTGTTTAGATTGAGAAGTGTTCGAGTCAAAGGGTGTTTGAATCAAGAGGTACCACTGTAATGCCAAAGCACCATTTAGGATGCCTATTCCATGGGCTACAACTGGATGTCCATCCTGCATGATCTTGTCCAGTACTGTGAGGGACTTTGTCATGATTGTGGCAGCTTTAGTAATGTCTTTACTAACCTCTTTAATGCGAAAGTCTGTTTTCTTGGCATCAATCTTTATCTCCTCTAAAACTTGTGAATTACATTCCACTGGATCCACTTCACCAAAGAACTGAAAGTCCTAGCACACTGTATTAGGACACTACCATGCATCCTCTTCTCTTGAGAGTCACTGTCATCACTGGAAAGACAATGCTCTGCTGAATTTGAAGTAAAACCAGAAAACCCAGTGGTTAAATCAGAACAAGGCAACTGCACAAGCGGCCGGTCTGCATTGCCTGTGCGACATTGGTGGTGATGTCACCACTGCCACCCGCAGGACCAAAACTTTCTTTTGCCTTCAACTTTTACTGTCCTTCAGTGCAGCCAAAGCTTCCATTACCATGTTCCTAGGTGGAGAATTAACCTCATTCCATGAGGTGGAAGGCATAGAGACAGTACGTCAAGGGTCAGACTCGCCACCACTGCCTGAGTCAGCAGAATCCAAGGAATATTTACGTGCCTTTCTAGAATGTTCTCTATGGGAGGAACTACTTCTGGACATAACTGAACCCTTCCTATGCCCAAAATGTAAGACAGGGTGGCGATAGGTAGTTATCACAATACCACTGTACTAGTTCATCCAAGAGTCGTTAATTCTAGTATAACTGCGTTAGACTCGGTACTTATCTACTCCTGCACAAACTAGGCACTCGCCCACTTGTACACAGATAATGGTTGTCGGTAGGTAGGCGTCACCATACCCCAGTACTGGTCCAGCCAAGAGTCATAAACTCTAGTAAAAGTGCACTAAACAAGGCATTCATCCACTCCAACGGATAATGGGTGGTCTTACAACCTGCTCCTAAACAGATAACAGGCTGTGGCAAAGCCTTTCTGCTCTAAAAAGGAAAACGGGAAGATATTTTATTTTTGATATATTATTGACCTTCATACAATACATAAATCACAAGATTACGTATGTAACTAACGTAGCCAAGGTCTGTTGAGATGATGCTCTGTTATGAACTTGAGTATAAGTACAGCTACCTCTTGATTTATGCAGGGGATGCATTCGTGAAAAGGGGGCACAAAATTAAAACGACGTAAATCGAACTATATAAATATACAGGTACCTCTCGTTTTACTCGTTCGTTTTATATGTTTTCGAATTTATGCAGGGTCCAAAATCCTTCCCAAAAATATATAATTTAGGTAGGTTTCTTTTCACTTGTATGTGATATTTTGTTCAGTGGCCAACAGATGTCTTATGCGAGTTCCTTTACACAACCCAAACAACAACGTTACAAAATCACATATGAACCCTATATATATATGTGTGCCCTCATTCAATTACGTTATTATGGCAAAATTCATTGACCTTAATGTGCACAATTCCAGGTAAAACTGAGCTCCAATCACAAGGATATTCATTATTTCCTATTTGTGATGAGGTTTATTGCTGGAGCCTCACAGGACACTTTGGAACCATAATATGATAGGCTTGCTTGGTAATTCTTATTACCTTACCTTGTCATGTAGTATTGATTTTATTATGAAATTAGTTGTGAAGGCTATGATTGGTTAGCCTACCATAAAATATTTACCAAAGCCAAAGTTTCTGTTAGACTAATCAACAACTGATTATTATTATTGCACAGGTGGTGCGCAATGTAAACAAGACACTGAGTCGCTGACATGATAACCATCTGTAAACATCACCCTGTCTTGGAGCCAATAAATTTCTGACATGTATGTTTAAACACTCACTCACACACACACACACACAGATATATATATATATATATATATATATATATATATATATATATATATATATATATATATATATATATATATATATATATACACACACATATACCTACATAACCCTAGTTTCTTCGGACTAATACAGAGTGGGCCATGTCCGGAGAGTGAAAAAGTCCAGACATTGAAAATTGAGTACAATACAGTTCTATATTGTACAGTAAACAGCCTATATTGTCTAGCACACATACTCATAGGCTACAATATGGTACAATATGCATATTCAGTATACATGAGAGAGTAAAATATGGTTATACCTGCAATAGGGTACAATATAATATTAACCCAAAAACTGTTCTACGCCTTCTGGGTGGCTTAGCGGTAAACTGCTGTACGCCCTCTGGAAGCGCACTTTTTAAACAGGCACCATAAAGTTTCTTTGATTCGTATTTCTTTGAAATTATTATTATTATCTTTTTTTTTTTTTTTTTTTGTATATTAATAACCTTTCTTTTAGTAATTTTTATCCTCCTAATATGAATTTGGTTATTCATATCATACTTTTAAAGGGAAACAATGAAACTACTATATTTTTACACATACATATCAATCATTGGGGGCATACGCCGGGGGCCACGTTGCCTCGCCTACCCTATGACGCCACCCCTGGCGGTCACGTCTGGCGAGTCTCCATGCAGAATCCTTTCCCATACTGAGTGACTCACCAGGAGGCATCGACTTGCCTCTACCAAAAGTTCTGTGGGTGTCCCCTTGGCCTCCTCCAAGCTGGGTTATCCCTTTCGGAAACGACCCGATAAACAGGATCAGTTTCCGGGTATCACGCTACATGCCTATATAGTCGCAGTTGGCACTGACGGACTACGCTAGTAATAGGCCTCGAATTGGTCACACGGAACAATTGCTGATTTGACACAAAGTATGAGAGCACTGCATATCTTTTTCCTCTGAATAATTTAGGTGTAATGACTCTAATATAAACAATAGGTTTTCTGTGGATGATTCCTCGTTAAACATATATTTCTGTGAACCATTATGTGGTTATTATTCTTGTGATGATCAAAGTGAGAAACAAGCCAATGTTAGCCCATGTCTAAAAATTTTCTTAGCCGACATCAGCAACATCCCCCTTCATCCTGAAGCTTTTTCTGACCAGTGTATTAATCAATTTTATGTTAAATTTCAAGTAATTAACCTATGTAAATCATGTTTAAATGATAATATAATATCTCTACACTTTACAAATTACATTGTTACAATGCACATTTTGAGAATAAGAACACACACGGTGGAGGCCTCGCTATATACCTGGATAAATCATATGAAAGCACTGTCATGCAAGAAATCACATTACAGCTTCCACTTTTGGAATCTTTATTTTTGAATGTATCTCAACCACATATGCTCATAATAGGTATCATTTACAGATCACCTAACTCAAGCATTAACATATTTCTTATAAAATTACAGGATATTATAGAATTTGTGTCAAAGATACATTGCCATTGTTATATAATGGGTGACTTCAATACAATATCCTTGCAACCAATGATCATGTTCTAGATCTCTTAAACTTATTTTACTCACATGTTTTATCATGTTATCAATAAACCCACCAGAGTTACAAAACATCAGCAACAATAATTGATCACATATGGACAACTGACACTTACAGTTATTTAGTTAATGGAATATGGTACACAAAGATTAGTGACCATTTTCCTGTTTTGTTTTGTTTTTTTGTTTTGTTTTTTTGCCATTTTGTACAAAAATTAATTTTTCCAAATGTATCTTCACTGATGATTACATAAACAATCAAACAGAGTTGGTGAATCTAATTTGGAATACATAGGAAGAAATAGACGAGTTAATGAAGATTTTGAAAGCTTTATGAGAAATTTTTGACTCCTATATGATAAACATTTTCCTGTAAAAACCTACACCCTATGTAACATCAAATATAAAAACAGTTTATCAAAGAAAGCAACAGGTTACAAAGATTATATGGCAAGTGGCCGATAACTTATGAAACTCAATTCAAGAGATATAGGAAAACCTTAACATCCTTGAAAAGAACATTAAAGGAAAGCTACCACAAGTCTAAATTAAAAGAAAATGTAGGCAACAGTAAAAAGCCATGAGAAATTATCAACAGCATTAGGAGCAAAAACACTGAACTTCTACCTCCATGACCTTTCCAGACAAAATGCCGTCAACAAGCAAAGAGATATCTGAATCTTAAAACAATTATTTTTGTAACTATGCCAGTAACTTAGCCCATAACAGTGAATCTACATCGGCATTGATTTCCAGGTATTTATCCAACCCCACACCATTTTCACTTTTCAAAGAGCCAACAACAAAACAAGAAATAGAGGATGTGATAAAAAAAAACCTTAAAGTGACTTTCCCAGTATACAATAACATAGATATAACAATAATAAAAAGATGCAGCCATATCATTTGAACTTATTTGCAATGTACAGGTACCTCTCATTTTACGCTTGTTCATTTTACATGTTTTCAAATTTATGCAGGTTCCAAAATCCCCCCCCAAAAAAAAAAATATATATAATTTAGGTAAGTTTCCTTTCACTTGTATGCGATATTTTGTTAGGTGGCCAACAGATGTCTCACCTGAGTTCCCTTATGCAACATAAACAACAACAGTTACACAATCACACGTGCATACAATATATATATATATATATATATATATATATATATATATATATATATATATATATATATATATATGATGAGGGCCCCAGAGCCATAGGGGCTCAAGCGCCGCCTCCCCGATTATTGAGATATTCATATTTCCAGAATTGGAAACTCTTCCTTTGTCTGGCTACGTTGTTTCTGACACCGTTTTCCGATTTCAATAAGGTTAAAAATCTTGTAGAAGCCAGTGTACTCTCTACCCATCGATACGTAAAGCACTATTCTATGTATGGCGTTTGAGCCTGGGGTCGCGTCGGTTTTGGACCAGAGGGGCTCAAAGTTAGCGGGAGGTAGCCAGCCAATGAGAGCGCACGGCACACAGCCCATAGGCAAATCTTGTCAAATCAGCGTTTTCTTCCATATGAAATGCATTACCATGGGCCAATCAGCACACGGCTACGACAACCTCATGGAGTATGACGAATGACAGTAGTAACTTCACCGCCCCCTCCCCCAACCTCCAACTTCTTTAGCAGATGTATAGCAACTTAATGAGTGAGTACAGATTATCCAGTCTTTTTCTTTGAATAACAAGTTCCACATGTTAATCCTTTGTTTAACCATCATTACTGAGTTATTTTTAATAATTTCCTCTAATATCTCATGAACCATCCTCCAATTTTTGTTGCTTTCTTTTAAGTAACTATTGTACTGTACTATGTACCAATACTTGTATGTTCTATTTTTCTTACATTTACCCTGTGATGCAATTCCTTAATGCAGCTTAATGTATCATTATTATTATTATTTTTATCATCATCATCATCATCATCATCATTGCTATAATATCCCTTTTTTGTAAAAAGTGTAAAAAAAAAGTGTAAAAAAGAAAAAAGAAAGTGTAAAAAATAATAATTTATTTAATTTTTTTTTTTTTGTCAAGGTTTAAATCACAGGTCATGCAATGAATTGTACGAAAACTTGAGGGGGGGGGGGGTTACATTTCACGTGCTAGCACTAAAATGCACCATACATTTTCTTTCATTCTTGGCCCAAAAAATTCTGAAGAGCAGCGCTATTGTCTGAAACTTAGTTGAAATCAATATCTTTCTTAGAAGTGGAGTTATCGTTTATAGACTTTAGACGCATTTTTCTCAGTTTTTAAAAAATGGCGCTTGAGTCCCTATGGTTTTGGGGCACTCGTATATATATATATATATATATATATATATATATATATATATATATATATATATATATATATATATATGCCCTCACTCATGGCAAAATTCAGTGAACTTAATGTACACAATTCCAGATATAACTGAGCTCCAAATGACAGGAATATTCATTACTTCCTATTCGTAATGAGGTTTATTCCTGGAGCCTCACTGGACACTTTGGAGTCAAAATATGATAGGGTTGGATAGGGTGTCCAATAAATATTATACATACTTAAAAAAAAAAAAATATATATATATATATATATATATATATATACACACACACACACACACACACACACACACACACACACACACACAATCAAACCTCTACAGACGAGCTTAATTTGTTCCACAACTGAGCTCCTATCCTGAAATTGCTCGTATGGTGGAACAAGATTTCCTATTCAAATACATGTAAAACTGAATAATGCGTTCCAACATGAGAAAAAAACATGCAAATTAAAGTTTAGTGATACTGATGTACACTGAAAAAAAGTTAACATTATTAAGGAAAACAGTGATAAATGGTATTTGCTATTAAAATAAACGTTATAAATAATGATAATGTAAATAAATAAAAAAATAATGTAAATATCAAGTGATAAAAATCTCTCCTGCTGAGGACAGTCAACGGTGGAAGCGTAAGATGGTGACGGAGGAGGGGAAGAGTGTAATCAGCTGACCAGAATTACACTTTCATAATAAACATAATAATATTAATAGAGACTCAAAAATAACTTAACACTAGGTTATTTTATCTTTATTATATATATATATATATATATATATATATATATATATATATATATATATATATATATATATATTTTTTTTTTTTTTTTTTTTTTTTTTTCCCCCATTCAGTGCTTTCGCTTTTTTTCTTCCCTTCCACCCTCACTGTCACCGGATAGATGTCGTTTTTTGAAAAATCTATCCAAAGAAGACTGCTTTTCTCTACTTTTAAAAATGTTTCTAAAATGTGTACGGCAAATGTTATTAAACTGATCAAAAATAGAACCAGTGTGAACTTTTCAGGGTGTTTCTTTTCAATGAAATAAGTAACTTTCTCGTAATATCCCAAGATTTCCTGTTGTGAAAAGGTAAAAAAGGCAGTGACCCTTCACAAAAATTTAGCACCCAAGAGAATCAAAAACAAAGGAAACCACCCTCACCTGCACTTGACAGTGGTGACATGGCTGCCCTAACTAGCCAAGCAGCACTTATTTCAATCACACAGAAATGCGTACGGCTCAAAGTTGTTGCAACAAAAATTGCCTAGCACATCATGTTCTAAAATATAATTCTACTCAGCCTGAGGTAGCAGAAGTAGGTGGTTTCAAGGCAAAAGTTCTCTTGAGCGGCCCGAATCTAGTAGTTCGGAGCAGAAAGTTAGTGTTGTAGAGGTAGACTGACTGGTAACTGACGTGTAACTGACGTGAAAAACTAACGTGAGGAACGCCGGTCGTGATTTATATACCGCGCCGAATCGAATCGAAAAATAGAGAAAAGGTGGGGGAGGGGGAGTAGGGATAGAGGGAAGAATAGAGGGGTGAAAAGAAGGGAATTTTAGTAGAAGAGTAAAGTCACTGGGGCTTGACCCAGGTGCAAGGTAGTGTGGTGTGTGTTGTTTTTAAATGTAGGCTACTGCTCATCTTTTTTGTGTAATTGTTTTCGGGCCGTCGTAGCAAGGGAGACAGCGACCAGAAAGCGGGAGCCAAGCCGACCGCCCCCACACCGAGCAAAACAAAGCGCAAAACCGCCACCACACATTCGCGTGCCCTTCTCTCTCCATCAGCGCATCACGAACAACGAAGGAGTGAAGGAGGGAAGTTAATTGGAGATGAAAGACAGTGGAAGTGGACAGTGTTTTTTTTGGTGTATTTTATTATTTTTTAGAGAACGAGGGACAAGTTTGAAGAAAGTACTCCGTATAGCGGAGGGACCTACGGCTTTACGTGGTGTCCGAACCACTTTGTTAGTAAAAGGTTTGGGTGATAGTGTGGAATGGAGTTGTTATTAGAGGTGTGAGGATGATGGTGGTGATCTCTTCCTTCCACCCGTGTCTTCTGCTGTTGGTGGTGGTGCAGCGCTGGTTCCTGTGGTAGTAACCTGTTGGGAGGAAAGAAAGATCGCTCCGCGATGTGATTAGAAGGGGGATGTGATGATGGGTGATTGAGGGTGATTTGTCTAGGGGGTATGATGATGGCTGTGAAAATGAATAGAGTGACGACAGGATGTGGCTTAGCACACTTGACACTCGCCGCACCCAACTACCTCTGTGGGGGGATGTGAGTGGGGTTCTCTGCATGGTTGCTTCCAGAGTCCCGCCCCGTCATCAGTCCTGGCTTCTCCTTGACAGACATGGGGGGGTACCTCGAGTGGAACGCCAAATCGGCGCCCGCGGGCCCCATGGCCATGCCGACAGCTGGGAGGAGTGCGGATGTGTTCCTGTCTAGCCCTGACCACACCCAACTACCTCTGTGGGGGGGATGAATGGGAATCTCTGCACGTGCTCCCAGAGCCCCGCCCCACCATCAGTACTGGCCGCTCCTTGACAGACATCGGGGGGGTGCCTCTAACGGAACGTCATGCCGACGCCCGTGGGCCCCATGCCGTGTCGACAGTTGGAAGGGATGTGGTAGTGCTGAACCCCCCCTTTGGAAAGTGTCCGGTGCCCCCTTAAAACCCAGGCTGCGAGCAGAAAAATAATATACAAAAACAAAAATATGAGTACAAAGCCATAAGACAAAAAACGAACAAAAACCACTGGGTGTTGACACGCGGGCGCACTACCTCAGATGGGGGTATGGTATGAGAATGTGGGTGTTGTTTGTCGCACCCCCGATCCAGGAACAGTCCGGTGCCCCCTTAGTACCTAGGCTGCGAGACAGAAAAATAATGTACAAAGCCATATAAAAAAACCACTAGGCGTTGACACACGGGTCTGTCCCCCGATTGGGTTAGCGACGGTGATGCCACTCAGACACCTTGAGTGGTACGGGTGCTGGGTAGAAAAGGAGGGAAAGGGAGACGGAAAGTCTGGAAAGAAGGGAGGAGTCCATTATCTGAAGACAGGGTCAGGGGGCTCGTCTGGGGGGTCAAGGAGGTTGGTGTGAGGAAGGTGGCGGTACGGTCGGGGCAGGTTGTTAATTAGGTTGTAGGTGTGTGGGTGTTTGACGTGGAATAGGGTTAGTTGTTTTTGGGTTCTGTTGTGGAGGGTTATGTTAATAGGGGGGATATTGGCCTCCTCATGGGTGTAAAGAGAGGTCCTGAAGTCGAACCACTTCGTCCCAAGGGCGAAACGAATGGCTCGGTTCTGGATTCTCTGAAGCTTAAGGAGGTTAGTAGGAGCAGAGAGCGACAGGGCAAGGGGACAGTAAGTTAGTAGTGGAAGAATGAAAGCTTTGTAAAGGTGTAGTTTTGTTTTTGTGTTGCTGTCGCGGAATCTCTCCAGGTTGCTCAGGGCCCGAGATGCTATGGCTGCTTTTTGGTTGATGTGTATGTTAAATCTAAGGTGCTTATCAATGGTGAGGCCAAGAACTTTGTTTGTATTGCTTATTGGTATGGGAACGGGGTTTGGACAGTTTGGGTACAGTGATATCTGCCGGGGTGCGGCAGACTTTTTGTTGAAGTATGTCACCTTAGATTTTTCTGGGTTTGAAATTATACGCCACTGTAGCTCCCATAAGTTTGTTCTTGTCAGTTCTCGTTGAATTTTGTCTGTCAGATGATCTAACATTCTGGCGCGGGCCAATTGTGTTACATCATCTGCGTACTGAATTGTTAACGAGTCATTGTGAAGTGGGGAAGGCCGGTCGGCTGTGTACATGTTGTAGAGGGTTGGGGAGAGTACCGAACCTTGTGGGACACCTGCCTGAGGGGCAAAGGGTGCCGATAGTGTGCCCTGGTGGCGAATCCTGGCCTGTCTGTCGTCCAGGAAGTTGCATAAAAGTTTTTGAATCAGGGGGGGGAGGTTGAAGTTTGTACGAATTTTGTATTTTAAGCCAATGTGCCAGACAGTGTCGACAGCTTTTTTAACGTCTTTTGTCACCAGGGCTGTTTTAGTGTACAGTTTATTAGAATTAAGATAGGCTATTATGCTGTTGAGGGCATCCTCGGTCGAAGCGCCACTGCGAAACCCGAACTGCTGGGGCGACAGTAGCTCTTCGCTGTCGAGGTGTGCCCTCAACCGCTGGTTAATAGCTCTTTCAACGGTCTTGCCGAGAACTTCCAACAAGCTTATGGGGCGGTAGCTTTCTGGGAGGTGTGGGTCTTTTCCGGGTTTGGGGATAAGAGTGATGTTAGATTTTTTGAAAAATTTTGGAAAGTACCCGGAAGCAAGTGAAGCATTGAAGATCTTTGTCAGGTTACATATGGTCTCGGGGGGTACGTTCCTGACCATATGCCAGTTTATGCCTGATGGGCCTGGGGCGCGTCGTGGGGTGTGCCTAAGCAACCTCGAGACATCCTCCTCCTCAATGGGTGAATAAGGTATTGGTGTGGGTCCAGGCGTGTTAGTTGAATGTTGTTGTGTGGTGTTACGTCTTCATGGTTTTGCTGTATGTGTTCTGTGATATAGTTTATGTGTGTGACACTGGGCTCGTGTTGGGGAAGAGGGTGGGTCTGAAAGGTGTCAGTCCAGTGCTGTCGAACGACGTCAGTCACCTGTGCTGGGTCAGTGATGCGCACTCCGTCCACTGCAAGGTAGTCAAAGCTCTCCCGCTGGCATCCCCTCAGTCTGTGGATCATCCGCCAGAACTGAGTGGGATTGCGGCAGCGGGTTCCGTGTAGACGGGAGACTAGACTTTTCCAGTGGGCGTTGTGATCGTCTTGAAGACTGTTAATAATGTGTCGGCGAAGAATGTGTAAGACTCGGAAGATTGGTAAGTGGTTGTTCATGTTTGTCAGGAAACGTGTTCTGTAGCAGGTTAGTAGTCGTTGTGTACGTATAGAGGGTCTGAAGTCTATGTGTATTTTGTGTTGTCGTTTTGGTGTGTGTCTGTCGGCTGCTGTGAGTATGTCGCCTTGTAGTCGCTCGAGGGCATTGTCTATTTCTGTGTAGTCTTTCCCGTCGAGATGTACTGGTCGCTGCATGTTTGTAAGTGTGTTTTTGAAGTCGTCCCAGTTTGTCAAGTGGTAGTCAGGGGTGGGTGGGGAAGGGATTGATATTGGGTTGGAGGATATCTTTAGGATAACTGGAAGGTGGTCTGAGCCGCAAAGCGGGCCATGGGAGATATGGTGGTGGAAGGGTAAGGTCTGTCGGTTAGAGAGGATGAGGTCTGGTCTTCCTGCTCCATTGTGAGTGAAGCAGGTTGGAAAATCTGGTCCAAGGAAACGGAGACGTTTTAGTTGTGTTAGTTGTAGGAGTTCCTGTCCGTGTCTGTTGCTGTTGTTGTGCCTGAAGGATGTGTGTTTTGCATTGAGATCAGCCAAGATATAGACTGGTATGTTGGTGTGATTGAAAAGGGTGTTAAGACTTGTGAGGGGGAGCCCAGTGTTAGGTCTACAATATGTCGTGGCAACAAGAAGGGGTCCATGTTGGGTGTGTATCTTCGTTGCCAGAAAGTGAGCTGAGGGCCAATCTGGTATGTGTGTGTGTCTTAGAGTGTTTTTTACCATGATAGCTACGCCATCATGGAGAGTTCCTGTTGTGTATCTGGTGTTGTATCCGTACAGTTTTATGGGTTTAGGGGGTAGACCTGTGTGGTTGAGGAGAACAATGTCTGGATCGACAGAGCGTATGGCTTCTGAAATAAGGTGTCTGTTATTCCAGTAGCCGCGACAGTTTAATTGTACAAGTGTGATCATATTTTAACTGTTTTCTTACTAGTGTTGCGTGTTTGTCTTTGGTGTGGAGTGTCTGGGTTTGGCAATAAATGTCGCTTAACTACTGTTGAGCCATGGAGTGTGGTTACTGTGGTGTTGGATGTAGTGGGAGAGGAACAGGGGCTAGGGGGCTGTGTTTCCCCAGAGGCTGCTTCCTCACCGGTGGTTGTGTCGTCATCGATGACGAGGTCACCGGTTTCGTCGTCGCTGCTGGCCACGCTCACAGGTGAGTTGTGGACAGGAGGAAGAGTGGAGGTTTTGGCTGTGTGGGTGTTTTCTTGTGTTTGTTTGTGTTGTTCATGTGTTTGCTGGACGTGTTGTTGGTGTTGTTGAAAGAAGTTTGGTGGGAATGAAATTGTCGGGCAGTTATTTTGGAGAAGAGTGTTCATTACCTCGGCCTGTTTTTGGAGGTCGCCGCCAGAAATCTCGATGCAATATTTAATTATGAAATCTGTTAGGAATTGTTTGTCTGTGGTAGTGGTAGTGGTGGTGTTTTGCGTTGGAGGTGAAAGTGGTTCTGTGGGCGTAGGGGTGGAGGGGGTGGTGGCTTTTGCGTAGGAATTGTTTGTTTGTGTTGTGTGTGTGGTGGAGTTTTGTTGTTGCTGTGCATTTTTCTTCACCTGGCATCGAAGGATACTGCCGGGTGGTCCCCATTGCAGTTAATGCATTTGAGGGTGGTGACTTGGCAGTTTTGGTAGCCGTGTCCTTTTGCCGCGCATTTGGAGCAAGTGAGATCGCTCTCCTTGCATTGGTTGGTACGGTGGGTGCACTTATAGCATTTGTAACATTGTGTGACTGGAAGGTACTGTTCTATGTTTGTGTTGTAATGTGGGATTATTTGTGAAAAAAGTTTCATACCTTTTTGGGTGGTTGTCTGGGCTTCCTGGCGTGTGCGGAATCGGATCTTCAACATGTGGGCTTTTGCGATAACGCGAAGGTCATCGATTGCCACATTGTTCTTTGCTTCGATCTCTGCACGGAGATCTTCGGGGTCTTCTTCAGTAGGTAATCATCAATTTTTCGGGCGAGGATTGTCCTGGCTGAGATCTGAGCTTGTCCTTCGACAAGCTCAAAACCGAGGAGTTTCAAAGCTTCTGTTACCGTTGGAGACATGTGATTATCGCGATCTGCATCGCTGGCTAGGCCAACGATGATGAAGGGGCCTGACTTAAAGCATTTTGTGTGAGCGATCTGCGATCGTGAAAAGAAGGCGTTGCTGAGGTCGTTCGGGAGATTGGCGGTTTTTATTCGGTACCTTAATGTCCGATCAGGGGGGCGAGGGACAGCCATCTTTGTACCATAGGGCAAGGCCCTACGGTGCTCAGGCACGGACACCGGCACACAGCAAGTACAATACTGTCAAAAAACACAATACTGAAACACTAAAACAACTCGACACTGCACTGCACTGCACTTCACTTCAATTCACTGCACTTCACTTCACTTCTCTTCACTTCACTTCACTTCTCTTCACTTCACTTCACTTCACTTCACTTCAATTCACTACACTGACGAAAACGCAGCACTTTAACACTCAAGGACAGCAAGGAAAAAGATGCTGCTGTGACGGTTGCTGGCGGCCAACTGAAGAATGCGGGGCGAGATGACGGGGCGGGCTACTGGCCGCTGATTGGCTGGCGTCTCCCTGAGCTGGGAGGAGGAGACACGGCTGTGTCAGGGGCTGGCGGTCAACTGGAGCTGGCTGGAGCGGCTGGAG
>CM035223.1:18286822-18306423 GCA_020233015.1 Callinectes sapidus | reverse complement strand
TAATCTTATAATTTCCGTTCACTGTGTCTATCCTTCACTATAAGCTTAGTGTGACGAAAATAGACAATCTTTCCTTAAGCCCTGGCCTGTTTCATCTGTGGCATTTGTGCATTTTTGATTGCTTGAGAAACACTGAAGTAGATGTTAGTGCCGCGTAGTTTCTTCGCATTTCTCATGGAAAAATAAACAGGCCTCCCCCGGGTCCCTGCCTCCCTCTTATGGATTAAATACGGGAACAGATCGCGTAGTATTCCCCCCTTTCCCCCTCACTCCATCTGTATCCACTCCCATTCGATACACAAACATACTGAGTAGCTCCCCCCCCACTCCCTCCCTCCTCCAGCCACTCACCATCCTCTCTCTCTCTCTCTCTCTCTCTCTCTCTCTCTCTCTCTCTCTTTCTCTCTCTCATTTATCAAGTAGAATATATTATCGCAGCATCATTTCCAACAGGAATTATTTCAAGAAAAGTATAAATTATTGTACAAAACTGCAAATTATTGCATTATTGTAGCTTGCACAAATGATAATGATATTTAACAATTAATTCTTCATTGATTGTTTAAAGTTTTAAATATATCTTCATAAGTAAATAAGTTTGCTAGTGACCAGAGTAGAAGGCCGCATTGACTGGGATGGTAGATAGGAAGTGATCAGGGTTGGGGGCCGGAGTAACCGAGGCAACTAGGGGCCAGAGTGATTTGAAAGCGTTCATGATTCGCAATAGAGAGAGATGTTCACGGCGAAGTGCAAGTGAGATTGGTGGGAAGGTGGTGTCAGCCACCATGTGTGTTTGTGTTCGAATTGAGAGGCCACATTCGGATTGGAGGTCAAAATTTGTTCACCAAATGTGTTTAGATTGAGAAGTGTTCGAGTCAAAGGGTGTTTGAATCAAGAGGTACCACTGTAATGCCAAAGCACCATTTAGGATGCCTATTCCATGGGCTACAACTGGATGTCCATCCTGCATGATCTTGTCCAGTACTGTGAGGGACTTTGTCATGATTGTGGCAGCTTTAGTAATGTCTTTACTAACCTCTTTAATGCGAAAGTCTGTTTTCTTGGCATCAATCTTTATCTCCTCTAAAACTTGTGAATTACATTCCACTGGATCCACTTCACCAAAGAACTGAAAGTCCTAGCACACTGTATTAGGACACTACCATGCATCCTCTTCTCTTGAGAGTCACTGTCATCACTGGAAAGACAATGCTCTGCTGAATTTGAAGTAAAACCAGAAAACCCAGTGGTTAAATCAGAACAAGGCAACTGCACAAGCGGCCGGTCTGCATTGCCTGTGCGACATTGGTGGTGATGTCACCACTGCCACCCGCAGGACCAAAACTTTCTTTTGCCTTCAACTTTTACTGTCCTTCAGTGCAGCCAAAGCTTCCATTACCATGTTCCTAGGTGGAGAATTAACCTCATTCCATGATTTGGAAGGCATAGAGACAGTACGTCAAGGGTCAGACTCGCCACCACTGCCTGAGTCAGCAGAATCCAAGGAATATTTACGTGCCTTTCTAGAATGTTCTCTATGGGAGGAACTACTTCTGGACATAACTGAACCCTTCCTATGCCCAAAATGTAAGACAGGGTGGCGATAGGTAGTTATCACAATACCACTGTACTAGTTCATCCAAGAGTCGTTAATTCTAGTATAACTGCGTTAGACTCGGTACTTATCTACTCCTGCACAAACTAGGCACTCGCCCACTTGTACACAGATAATGGTTGTCGGTAGGTAGGCGTCACCATACCCCAGTACTGGTCCAGCCAAGAGTCATAAACTCTAGTAAAAGTGCACTAAACAAGGCATTCATCCACTCCAACGGATAATGGGTGGTCTTACAACCTGCTCCTAAACAGATAACAGGCTGTGGCAAAGCCTTTCTGCTCTAAAAAGGAAAACGGGAAGATATTTTATTTTTGATATATTATTGACCTTCATACAATACATAAATCACAAGATTACGTATGTAACTAACGTAGCCAAGGTCTGTTGAGATGATGCTCTGTTATGAACTTGAGTATAAGTACAGCTACCTCTTGATTTATGCAGGGGATGCATTCGTGAAAAGGGGGCACAAAATTAAAACGACGTAAATCGAACTATATAAATATACAGGTACCTCTCGTTTTACTCGTTCGTTTTATATGTTTTCGAATTTATGCAGGGTCCAAAATCCTTCCCAAAAATATATAATTTAGGTAGGTTTCTTTTCACTTGTATGTGATATTTTGTTCAGTGGCCAACAGATGTCTTATGCGAGTTCCTTTACACAACCCAAACAACAACGTTACAAAATCACATATGAACCCTATATATATATGTGTGCCCTCATTCAATTACGTTATTATGGCAAAATTCATTGACCTTAATGTGCACAATTCCAGGTAAAACTGAGCTCCAATCACAAGGATATTCATTATTTCCTATTTGTGATGAGGTTTATTGCTGGAGCCTCACAGGACACTTTGGAACCATAATATGATAGGCTTGCTTGGTAATTCTTATTACCTTACCTTGTCATGTAGTATTGATTTTATTATGAAATTAGTTGTGAAGGCTATGATTGGTTAGCCTACCATAAAATATTTACCAAAGCCAAAGTTTCTGTTAGACTAATCAACAACTGATTATTATTATTGCACAGGTGGTGCGCAATGTAAACAAGACACTGAGTCGCTGACATGATAACCATCTGTAAACATCACCCTGTCTTGGAGCCAATAAATTTCTGACATGTATGTTTAAACACTCACTCACACACACACACACACAGATATATATATATATATATATATATATATATATATATATATATATATATATATATATATATATATATATATATATATATACCTACATAACCCTAGTTTCTTCGGACTAATACAGAGTGGGCCATGTCCGGAGAGTGAAAAAGTCCAGACATTGAAAATTGAGTACAATACAGTTCTATATTGTACAGTAAACAGCCTATATTGTCTAGCACACATACTCATAGGCTACAATATGGTACAATATGCATATTCAGTATACATGAGAGAGTAAAATATGGTTATACCTGCAATAGGGTACAATATAATATTAACCCAAAAACTGTTCTACGCCTTCTGGGTGGCTTAGCGGTAAACTGCTGTACGCCCTCTGGAAGCGCACTTTTTAAACAGGCACCATAAAGTTTCTTTGATTCGTATTTCTTTGAAATTATTATTATTATCTTTTTTTTTTTTTTTTTTTGTATATTAATAACCTTTCTTTTAGTAATTTTTATCCTCCTAATATGAATTTGGTTATTCATATCATACTTTTAAAGGGAAACAATGAAACTACTATATTTTTACACATACATATCAATCATTGGGGGCATACGCCGGGGGCCACGTTGCCTCGCCTACCCTATGACGCCACCCCTGGCGGTCATGTCTGGCGAGTCTCCATGCAGAATCCTTTCCCATACTGAGTGACTCTCACCAGGAGGCATCGACTTGCCTCTACCAAAAGTTCTGTGGGTGTCCCCTTGGCCTCCTCCAAGCTGGGTTATCCCTTTCGGAAACGACCCGATAAACAGGATCAGTTTCCGGGTATCACGCTACATGCCTATATAGTCGCAGTTGGCACTGACGGACTACGCTAGTAATAGGCCTCGAATTGGTCACACGGAACAATTGCTGATTTGACACAAAGTATGAGAGCACTGCATATCTTTTTCCTCTGAATAATTTAGGTGTAATGACTCTAATATAAACAATAGGTTTTCTGTGGATGATTCCTCGTTAAACATATATTTCTGTGAACCATTATGTGGTTATTATTCTTGTGATGATCAAAGTGAGAAACAAGCCAATGTTAGCCCATGTCTAAAAATTTTCTTAGCCGACATCAGCAACATCCCCCTTCATCCTGAAGCTTTTTCTGACCAGTGTATTAATCAATTTTATGTTAAATTTCAAGTAATTAACCTATGTAAATCATGTTTAAATGATAATATAATATCTCTACACTTTACAAATTACATTGTTACAATGCACATTTTGAGAATAAGAACACACACGGTGGAGGCCTCGCTATATACCTGGATAAATCATATGAAAGCACTGTCATGCAAGAAATCACACTACAGCTTCCACTTTTGGAATCTTTATTTTTGAATGTATCTCAACCACATATGCTCATAATAGGTATCATTTACAGATCACCTAACTCAAGCATTAACATATTTCTTATAAAATTACAGGATATTATAGAATTTGTGTCAAAGATACATTGCCATTGTTATATAATGGGTGACTTCAATACAATATCCTTGCAACCAATGATCATGTTCTAGATCTCTTAAACTTATTTTACTCACATGTTTTATCATGTTATCAATAAACCCACCAGAGTTACAAAACATCAGCAACAATAATTGATCACATATGGACAACTGACACTTACAGTTATTTAGTTAATGGAATATGGTACACAAAGATTAGTGACCATTTTCCTGTTTTGTTTTGTTTTTTTGTTTTGTTTTTTTGCCATTTTGTACAAAAATTAATTTTTCCAAATGTATCTTCACTGATGATTACATAAACAATCAAACAGAGTTGGTGAATCTAATTTGGAATACATAGGAAGAAATAGACGAGTTAATGAAGATTTTGAAAGCTTTATGAGAAATTTTTGACTCCTATATGATAAACATTTTCCTGTAAAAACCTACACCCTATGTAACATCAAATATAAAAACAGTTTATCAAAGAAAGCAACAGGTTACAAAGATTATATGGCAAGTGGCCGATAACTTATGAAACTCAATTCAAGAGATATAGGAAAACCTTAACATCCTTGAAAAGAACATTAAAGGAAAGCTACCACAAGTCTAAGTTAAAAGAAAATGTAGGCAACAGTAAAAAGCCATGAGAAATTATCAACAGCATTATGAGCAAAAACACTGAACTTCTACCTCCATGATCTTTCCAGACAAAATGCCGTCAACAAGCAAAGAGATATCTGAATCTTAAAACAATTATTTTTGTAACTATGCCAGTAACTTAGCCCATAACAGTGAATCTACATCGGCATTGATTTCCAGGTATTTATCCAACCCCACACCATTTTCACTTTTCAAAGAGCCAACAACAAAACAAGAAATACAGGATGTGATAAAAAAAAACCTTAAAGTGACTTTCCCAGTATACAATAACATAGATATAACAATAATAAAAAGATGAAGCCATATCATTTGAACTTATTTGCAATGTACAGGTACCTCTCATTTTACGCTTGTTCATTTTACATGTTTTCAAATTTATGCAGGTTCCAAAATCCCCCCCCCAAAAAAATATATATATAATTTAGGTAAGTTTCCTTTCACTTGTATGCGATATTTTGTTAGGTGGCCAACAGATGTCTCACCTGAGTTCCCTTATGCAACATAAACAACAACAGTTACACAATCACACGTGCATACAATGTATATATATATATATATATATATATATATATATATATGAGGGCCCCAGAGCCATAGGGGCTCAAGCGCCGCCTCCCCGATTATTGAGATATTCATATTTCCAGAATTGGAAACTCTTCCTTTGTCTGGCTACGTTGTTTCTGACACCGTTTTCCGATTTCAATAAGGTTAAAAATCTTGTAGAAGCCAGTGTACTCTCTACCCATCGATACGTAAAGCACTATTCTATGTATGGCGTTTGAGCCTGGGGTCGCGTCGGTTTTGGACCAGAGGGGCTCAAAGTTAGCGGGAGGTAGCCAGCCAATGAGAGCGCACGGCACACAGCCCATAGGCAAATCTTGTCAAATCAGCGTTTTCTTCCATATGAAATGCATTACCATGGGCCAATCAGCACACGGCTACGACAACCTCATGGAGTATGACGAATGACAGTAGTAACTTCACCGCCCCCTCCCCCAACCTCCAACTTCTTTAGCAGATGTATAGCAACTTAATGAGTGAGTACAGATTATCCAGTCTTTTTCTTTGAATAACAAGTTCCACATGTTAATCCTTTGTTTAACCATCATTACTGAGTTATTTTTAATAATTTCCTCTAATATCTCATGAACCATCCTCCAATTTTTGTTGCTTTCTTTTAAGTAACTATTGTACTGTACTATGTACCAATACTTGTATGTTCTATTTTTCTTACATTTACCCTGTGATGCAATTCCTTAATGCAGCTTAATGTATCATTATTATTATTATTATCATTGTTATTATTATTATTTTTATCATCATCATCATCATCATCATCATCATCATCATTGCTATAATATCCCTTTTTTGTAAAAAGTGTAAAAAAAAAGTGTAAAAAAGAAAAAAGAAAGTGTAAAAAATAATAATTTATTTAATTTTTTTTTTTTTGTCAAGGTTTAAATCACAGGTCATGCAATGAATTGTACGAAAACTTGAGGGGGGGGGGGGTTACATTTCACGTGCTAGCACTAAAATGCACCATACATTTTCTTTCATTCTTGGCCCAAAAAATTCTGAAGAGCAGCGCTATTGTCTGAAACTTAGTTGAAATCAATATCTTTCTTAGAAGTGGAGTTATCGTTTATAGACTTTAGACGCATTTTTCTCAGTTTTTAAAAAATGGCGCTTGAGTCCCTATGGTTTTGGGGCACTCGTATATATATATATATATATATATATATATATATATATATATATATATATATATATATATATATATATGCCCTCACTCATGGCAAAATTCAGTGAACTTAATGTACACAATTCCAGATATAACTGAGCTCCAAATGACAGGAATATTCATTACTTCCTATTCGTAATGAGGTTTATTCCTGGAGCCTCACTGGACACTTTGGAGTCAAAATATGATAGGGTTGGATAGGGTGTCCAATAAATATTATACATACTTAAAAAAAAAAAAATATATATATATATATATATATATATATATACACACACACACACACACACACACACACACACACACACACACACAATCAAACCTCTACAGACGAGCTTAATTTGTTCCACAACTGAGCTCATATCCTGAAATTGTTCGTATGGTGGAACAAGATTTCCTATTCAAATACATGTAAAACTGAATAATGCGCTCCAAAATGAGAAAAAAACATGCAAATTAAAGTTTAGTGATACTGATGTACACTGAAAAAAAGTTAACATTAATAAGGAAAACAGTGATAAATGGTATTTGCTATTAAAATAAACGTTATAAATACATATAATGTAAATAAATAAACAAATAATGTAAATATCAAGTGATAAAAATCTCTCCTGCTGAGGACAGTCAACGGTGGAAGCGTAAGATGGTGACGGAGGAGGGGAAGAGTGTAATCAGCTGACCAGAATTACACTTTCATAATAAACATAATAATATTAATAGAGACTCAAAAATAACTTAACACTAGGTTATTTTATCTTTATTATATATATATATATATATATATATATATATATATATATATATATATATATATATATATATATTTTTTTTTTTTTTTTTTTTTTTTTTTCCCCCATTCAGTGCTTTCGCTTTTTTTCTTCCCTTCCACCCTCACTGTCACCGGATAGATGTCGTTTTTTGAAAAATCTATCCAAAGAAGACTGCTTTTCTCTACTTTTAAAAATGTTTCTAAAATGTGTACGGCAAATGTTATTAAACTGATCAAAAATAGAACCAGTGTGAACTTTTCAGGGTGTTTCTTTTCAATGAAATAAGTAACTTTCTCGTAATATCCCAAGATTTCCTGTTGTGAAAAGGTAAAAAAGGCAGTGACCCTTCACAAAAATTTAGCACCCAAGAGAATCAAAAACAAAGGAAACCACCCTCACCTGCACTTGACAGTGGTGACATGGCTGCCCTAACTAGCCAAGCAGCACTTATTTCAATCACACAGAAATGCGTACGGCTCAAAGTTGTTGCAACATAAATTGCCTAGCACATCTATGTTTTAAAATATAATTCTACTCAGCTGAGGTAGCAGAAGATGGTGGTTTCAAGGCAAAAGTTCTCTTGAGCGGCCCGAATATAGTAGTTCGGAGCAGAAAGTGTAGTGTTGTAGAGATAGACTGACTGGTAACTGACGTGAAACTGATGAGAGACTGACGTGTAACTAACGTGAGGAACGCCGGTCGTGATTTATATACTGCGCCACCAACGCCCTCTGTCTTATATTCCCGTAAACTTCAACTACTTAATTAGCTATTTGATTTTACATGTCTCATTTATTAAGGAGACCTTACTATTTATTTATTTGTTATTAAATATATTTATTCGTATATATTCTTATTTGTAAGCATTATACTTGTTTTATTTACAAGCATTATACTTGTTTTATTTTTGCCTACTTAAATTCCTAACATATTCCCCAGAGGAGATTGCGATTCCCCAAATCGCAATTAGGTAACTACTCTGGAAGTCAATTTATCTGTTTATTTATTTTAAATGAAGAGATGAAATGGGGATTTACTCTAGTAAGAGAGAGAGAGAAAAAGATGGAAATGCAACTCGGGGAGGTTGAGATCGCTGCTCATCTCATCCAAATAGTCATGCCCCTACCAAACTCCTCACCTATAGGAAAGGTGTAGCATTTTATCCTAACCTACTTTATCTCACCTTAACCTAGTCTTAAATTTAAACCTTACCCCCACCTTAAGCTAATACCTTAATACTATTAATTGCATCACCTTTAGTGAAGGTGTTGCATTTTCCTCATATCCTCACCTTCAGTGAAGGTGTAGCATTTTTTGCTAACATCCTCACCTTCAGTGAAGGTGTAGCATTTTTTTACTAACACTTGAACTTAAATCCTAGAAGTCCTCACCTTCATGGGTGTAGCAGAAATTTATATTTACAAGTACTCTGAATCATCCCTTATATTTACAAGTACTCTAAATCATCCCTAAGCATCATATTTACAAGTACTCTAAATCATCCCTAAGCATCTTATTAAATCTATCAGTAGCCTTCCTTTTTGGCCTGGCCCCCCTGAGATTGTCACCGCCGTTCCGGACTGGGGTTACATCATTAGGGGTGTCTTCTTTGGCCCTATTTGAATCTCTACCAGCATGAGTTATGGTAAGTTCAAGGGGATAGAGATTACATATTGAGTGAAATTCTACTGCACCATTACTTTGTTTAAGTTGAACTGTTCTTATTTTGCCATCAAGCCCTTTCATTGTTTGCAATACTCTGCCCATTAACCAGAAGGGTCTGGGTTTATTTAATGATCTTATTAGTACGATATCCCCTTCTTTAATTTTATTTTCCCAAGAGCACTGGTATAGGTTTCTGCTGTGTTCTCTCAGGCTGAGGAGATAACTTTCGTACCACAATTTTTTAAAACTTTCAAGGACTAGTTCTTGTTCTTCTATGGTCTTTTCTAAGGAGGGCTGGCTTTGGTCATCCACCCATATTTCACCATTACCCCCCCTCAGTACCAGAGATGAGTCCCCATGAAGTTTCAGGAAGGAGTTAGGTGTTATGAACTCCAAGCTCTCAGAACTGGACCGGTATGTTAAAGGTCTAGAATTTATGGCTAGTTGGATGTTAGATAGAGAAGTCAACATCTCAAAATATGTTAACTTAGCCCTTCCTACTACCTTATACAGACAGGTCTTAAGCACCCTTATTAATCTTTCCCATGCAGCACCAATCCATGCAGAGTACAAGGGAATTTTTACATGCTTGATATTAATCTTTTCCAGCTCTTCCTGTACTTCTTTGGACTGAAGGGAACTTTCTAATATATTGCCACCCTTCAGAAAAGCTTTGGCATTATCACTGTACAAGTAATGTGGAATAGAGTAGCAGTTGCAAAATCTATGGAAGGCTAACAAAAAATTCTTAGTGGACATGTAGGGTAATAATTCGAAGTGGACAGCTCTAATGTTAAGGCATGTGAAAATCAGGACATAAACCTTAACCGAGTGACCACTATTTTCATCTCTGACCTAAAAATGGCCTGTATAATCCACCCCAACATGCTGAAAAGGTATAACCAGGTTCATTTGATGCTTGGGCATGTCTGTAAATTTGGGATATTTAAATGCTAAGGCATTGTACTTCTTACATATATGGCATGTGCTCAATACCTGCTTCACAGCCATTCTACCCTTGGGTATCCAGTACCCTTGTTCCCTTAAATAATTCAATGTAGTTCCTATGCCTAAGTGCTGCATTTTATTATGACAATCATTTATTATGAGTTTAGTTAACCTGTGATCCTTAGGGAGTAACACAGGATGGTGTATTTCATATTTAAAATATTGGCATTTGCTAATTCTACCTCTGGATCTTATAATGCCTCTGTCATCAAGGAATAAGTTAAGGTTAGATACCAGAAGTGGGATATTTCTTTCATTTTCATGACTTGGGTTCTGCAAAAATTTTAATTCATCTTGATAGCATTCTGTCTGAGCAACCTTAACCCAGTATTCTAAGGCCTTCTTTTTTGGGTTACAATCCTTTATTTTACTTAGAAATTTAAATAGGTAGGTGGTGCACTTCAACAAGTCCTCATAAGATGAATATTTATTTATATTAAGTATTCCTGTATTTATTTTAGGAGTTTGAGAGGTACAAGCAGTGCATATTTTACTCTTTAGGGAAGGTGCTATGCTCAACAGAGGATATTGAGGCCACAGTTGGTAATCATTAGTCAACCACTGAGGTCCTTCCAGCCAGAACTTTATTTTTTCTAAATATTTGCTATAGGTCAAACCCTTGGTAATTAAGTCTGCAGGGTTATGTTCAGTGTTTACATAGTGGTATGCTACAGGCATTTTGAATTTCTTATTTATTTCAGACTTCAGTCCTTCAGCTTCCGACACTCTGTTTTTTAGGAATTTAGATTTTACTTTAGTGTCCTTGGTCAAAAGCCAGTTTAACACCACCTGAGCATCCACACAAATATTAACGAACTGAATTTGAATGTTATTATAAGCCTCTAAAATAGTAGGTAAACATTTTAAGGCTAATATTACTGCCATAAGTTCTAGTGTAGGAATACTATGTTCCTTTCCTTTATTTAGTGGAGCTACTTTTGACTTAGAATGTAGGTATGTGCTTTTACCCTCTCCATCTAAAGCATAGGCCACAAACCCATATGCTTCAGCAGAACTATCACAAAATATATGTAGCCCATATGAATTCTGTTCATTTAAGGCTTGTCTTGGGAAAGTCACTTCAGGCAGCATTTCTAAATCTCTACTTAATTTTTTCATTTCACTGCAAATTTCATCAGGCAGGGTGTCATCCCAACCTTTTTCTAACTTCCATATTTTTCTCATCAAAAGTTTACCTCTTATGGTCACAGGAAGAGTGAAATTTAAGGGATCAAATAATTTGGATGTTTGAGATAGGATTTTTCTTTTAGTATTTGCTTCAGGATCTATTTTACAAAGAGCAATGTTCATTGAATCTTGCTGGACATTATATCTATATCCTAGAACCTTCTCTTCCTCACTAGTATGTTCTACTAACCTTCCATCATTAGCCATTTGGGTTCTCAATTCAGTTGAATTAGAATTCCAAGATCTCAAGGTAAATCCACCTGCTTTCATTCTCTCATATGCCAGATGATACAACTCTTGCATTTCATTAGTTTCATTTCCTGTCACAATCAAATTGTCCACATAAAAATTATTAGCCAAAATTTTACTCAATTTGTCATCAGGAAAGGTATTAGCATGGTGTCTCATTACATAATGTAACATGAAAGGAGAAGATGTAAATCCAAAAACTATAGTCTTGAACCTGTAAGTTACTAACTTATTTCCTCTCTTCCAAAAGAAACAAAATCTATTTTGGTCTACTTCATCCTTTAATTTGATCATTAAAAAGGCTTGTTTGACATCACTTAACATGACCAACTTATTGGTTCAAAAATAAAAAAGTAATTGAAGAATGCTGTTCATAAGATCAACACCTGGGTAAGCAGCCTCATTCAAGGATGGTAAATCTTTGTTCGTTTTCAAAGAGCAATTGAAGACAGGCCTGATCTTAGTGGTAACCTGTTCTTCCATTTTGATTACGGGTCTATGAGGGATCCAGATCTTTTCGTCATACTGTGCAGGTTTTACTTCAATTTCTTCTATTATGCCATCATCCAACTGTTGATCAAATACAGCCTGATAATTTTCCAGTAAATTTTTTCTTTTTAAGTAATCCAAAGTCCTATCCAGCACCTTTAAAGCAACAAAATGATTAGATGGCACAGATTCTATTTTATCTTGATACCATGGCAGTTCCACATTATAATGACCATCTTTGAAAGAAATTCCTTCCTCAAACTTCTTTATTTGCTCACTCTCAAGGGAGACTAAATCTGCTTCAGTGGTTTTTATTCCCATTGATTCGAAGCTGAAAAGGTTTTCTAGTCCGTTTTCTACATCTGTATCCTCTAATAAATGTTCCAATGGGTTATAGTATGACTTTAAAGGATCCATCACTGCATTAACCATGGTCTTAGTTTTACTGCATAATTTAGCTTCATCTTTTTTAGCTAGAAGTCGCATTACAAACTGTCTCTCTGCAGGTGCTAGAAAGTTGAAGACATTACCTATAGGTGCTGCTTTATTGTGCATTACTAAACAACTGCCACCTAATTTTTCCTGCCATGATACAGATGTCATGTTTTGTAAAACATCTATTCCCAACAGCATATCCACCTGGATGTGTTCATGATTTACAGGTTCATAGAAATAGTCATCTAGCAATTTCATGTTATTCAGTTTGAATTTATTTATGACTGCATTCATTCCAGGGACATAAAATTTAATATCTAAGGTCTTGTCTACCAATAGAGGAACGAAGGCAATGCGATCATGTAACTTGATCCCTGTACTCATTTGCTTGAAAACCTTAGTTTCTTCTCCGATGTATGTACTCACATCACATTCCAAAGAAAACAGTTCACTTACATTAGGACACAGGTCTTGTGCTACAGACTCAGAGATATATGATCTTTGGCTACCAGTATCTACTAGGCACCTAACTTGTCTCATCATTTTGCCATTCTTTAGGGTTAAGGTCATGGTTGGAAGCATATGGCATGAATCAAAACTTCTCTGAGCCAAACATAGGCTAACATTTGTCTGCATTTGATATTTAAATTTGTCTTCTTTAAGAGCAGATGGGCATAGAGGAGTTATGTGTTCTTTAACATGGCAGTTTCTGCACTCATATCTGAGTTTACCTTGCTTTCCGAAACAATTATGCTCATTTAACCTGGCTATCTTAGCTTCATAATTAGTGAAGTTATTGCATTGCCCTAAGGAATGTCCATGCCCTCCACATAATTTACAAGTGAATTTAGAGGAGGTATTCTTAAAGTTTTGAAGTGTTCCTTTAAAACCTTCAATTTCTAGAAAAGTTTTGGAAGGTTTGAAATCAGTATGATGTGGGTTATAGCTGGCTTTACCAAAACTTTTTGGTCTTTCCGAAGAAGTTTTACTTAAGGTAGTGATGACTCTATGGTAATTATCTAGTATTTCAGTTATGCTAGGGTAATTCTTGTCTAATACATGAATGAATTCCTTTTTCACTACCACAGGAAGTTTATTAAAAATGATATGGCTAATGAGGGAATGACCAGCAGTTCCTGATTCCAGAAAGTCAAATCCATGGGTTTTCAAATCTGACAAATAAGATCTCATTTCATTTAAATAGATTTTAACAGAAGAATATTCTGGATCAAAGGTGGTATTAGGGTAAGCCTTAAGGATATTCTTATAAGTTTCATCTACAATAAATTCTTTGTCCAGAAACTCATTCTTGAGCATCTGAATAGCAATATCATAGTTTGTGTCAGTGATAGACAGATGTTTAACTACAGAGAGGGCATAATCCCTCAGATAACCAACTAAATAGGCTAGTTTAGTTGCATCAGTTAGCTGCTTTCTAGATCCAATGACATTGTTAAATTGATTTAAAAAGTATTGAATGCAAATTTGTCTTTTTCCTTGCCTGTAAATGTGCCACAATTTAAAGGAGGTGGTCTTCCTTCACCAACAGACATTTGTGACATTAGGTTTATTAAATCTTGAGAGGTTACATTACTTTGTGCAACTCCTGACATTCCTGAAGCTTGATTCTGGTTAGTTACTGCATATTGATCTAGTTCAATTTCTATATCCACATCATATTTGATTTGGTCTTCAACTTCTGAAACATAGAAATTTTCATCCACACTCTCCAATTCATTCTGGACCATTACATCATTTATTCTTTCATTAAATTGCTGAACCTGATTCACTCTTTATTTATTTTACTCCTCAAATTATTTGCTAAAGAGTCTGACAAAGAATTCTTATCCTTCATTTCTTTCAATTGTTTCAGTATGAGTGTAATTTTTCTCCTGTATACACCCCTACCTGTTCTAAGATTTTTTATAGTTTCCATAGCTTGTTTATTTTCCTTAGGAGGCATGTTTCTTTAGAGTGTAATTAAAGGTCTAAATAAAATCATTAATTTAAAAAACTAAAGGCAATTAAATTTTTTTCTCAATTTAGAATTAGTTCAATTAGTCAGCCCCATTGTTGTCACTGGCTATTCAATTGAATAAGGCCACTACCACAAAGGGTTGACTACTAATTTCTGGCATGATTATGATTGGGATTATTGTTGGGAGGCTTATTCCCGATGGTCGCTTGTAAATAAAACAAGAATATGGAATAATTATGAATATAATTTTTGCCTTGAAAATATGTTGTGAAAAGGTAAAAAAGGCAGTGACCCTTCACAAAAATTTAGCACCCAAGAGAATAAAAAACAAAGGAAACCACCCTCATTTGCACTTAACAGTGGTGACATGGCTGCCCTAACTAGCCAAGCAGCACTTATTTCAATCACACAGAAATGCGTACGGCTCAAAGTTGTTGCAACAAAAATTGCCTAGCACATCTATGTTTTAAAATATAATTCTACTCAGCTGAGGTAGCAGAAGTTGGTGGTTTCAAGGCAAAAGTTCTCTTGAGCGGCCCGAATTTAGTAGTTCGGAGCAGAAAGTGTAGTGTTGTAGAGATAGACTGACTGGTAACTGACGTGAAACTGACGAGAGACTGACGTGTAACTAACGTGAGGAACGCCGGTCGTGATTTATATACTGCGCCTCCAACGCCCTCTGTATTATATTCCCGTAAACTTCAACTACTTAATTAGCTATTTGATTTTACATGTCTCATTTATTAAGGAGACCTTACTATTTATTTATTTATTATTAAATATATTTATTCGTATATATTCTTATTTGTAAGCATTATACTTGTTTTATTTACAAGCATTATACTTGTTTTATTTTTGCCTAGTTAAATTCCTAACATTCCTTGATTTCAGATGAAGTTATAACCTAGTGCCGCTGCTGCAAACTGGTGGTGGCTTGGCGCAATTAAATGCTCGCTGCGGGTGTGGTGGATATTTACTCGTATCCTGGGCAACAATTAGGCTTGTTTCCCATCTCGTATATTGAAAAATTTGTATCCTGAAACACTTGTATGTAGAGGTATGACTGTTGAGTAGTAGTGAGACAAATTAGTGTAAAGATGGTAAGGAAAAACTTGGGCTGGGTCAGGGATACTCTTTACTCTAACATTTCGATAGAATGTTTTCTTCAGAGAGTGAGTGACAGACATGGAGAGAACAGCAGCTTATATTCACTCGTGGATCACCTGTGTGGACGTCTGCCAGGGAAGCGCGCTGATTGGTCCATTAGCGTGAGTTTGGCTGCTGCTGAACGAGATAGGCTTACAAAGTCCTCTCTATGGTTGGTGACGAGAGAGGTAGCAATGAATGCGGCCTCCACCAGCTTCCTCTTCCTTTTCTCCATTTTTGCGTGCAGGGCCGTCGCATTTTTCCAATGGCCGTCGCATTTTTCCAATGTGGTAAATATTCATGCTCCTCCGCATGTAACACGAGGGAATTGGTGATTTTGTGGTTTAGCTGATAGTGTTTCAAAATGTCTCTGAGAAGTACTAAAGAAAAAAAGGAAATGCAATAAAGTAATAAGTATTGGGTGGAGTTAGAAAGTTTGTATTTCTTTGTGATCTGACAGGTAATGTGCGACCAATACTTGTCAAAGCAGTGTGAAACTCGGGGCGATAATGCACGAAACTCGGGATGATGATGAGATAATGAGCGAAACTCGAGGATCGCGAAACTCGGATAGCGTGAAACTCGGGAGGATACTGTACATAGTAGATCAGTCTTGCATATGCAGATGCTTGTGACATCACGTCATCAGCAACCAAGCAGCAGGAAGTAGAAATGAGAGGTCCTAACTGACACTCTTATTTTTAAATTATTTACCAGTTATACTGTATCGCCCCTCTCTTCTATTTTTTTTTTTTTTTTTCATTATATATTAACTGACATTGTTATTTTAAAATCAATTACCAGTTTTACTGCATCATCTCTCATTTCATTTTTTTTTTTTTTTATTTACTGACATTGTTATTTTATATTTTTTACCAGTTATACAGTATCATCTCTTCTTTAAAATTTTTTTTATTAATATAATATTATATACATTCTGCAAAAAAAAAAAAAAAAGGCCTAAGAAATTCACGAAATTGCTGAAATTAAAAAAAAAAAACTTTGAGAGAAAAATCCGCGAGTATGCAGGGCTGCAAACGGTGACCTGCGAATGGATGAGGGTTGACTGTGTATGTATATATATATATATATATATATATATATATATATATATATATATTTTATTTATTTAATTATTTTCATTTATTATTTTTTTTAATAACAAATACCATTTATCACTGTTTTCCTTATTAATGTTAACTTTCTTTCAGTGTACATCGGTATTACCAAACTTTGCTTTCAATGTTTTTCTCATGCTGGAACTCATTATTCAGTTTTACATGTATTTAAATAGGAAATCCTGTTACACCACATCAGCTATTTCACAATACGAGCTCAGTTGTGGAACGAATTAAATTCGTATGTAGAGGTATGACTGCATATATTTGTGTGTGTGTATGTTATTCACCTCGGTCGCCTGCTGGTCACCCAGCCAGCCTTTCCCTACAGAGTGAGCTCAGAGCTCATGTAGACTGATCTTTGGGTAGGACTGAAACCACATCATACACTACACACCGGGACAGTGAGGTCACAACCCCTCGAGTTACATCTTGTACCTACTTGCTACTAGGTGAACTGGGGCTAGATACACATTAAGAGGCTTGCCCATTTGCCTCGCCGCGCCCGGGACTAGAACCCAGGCCCTCTAGTGTGTGTGCATTTACCTAGTTGTATTATGCAAGGTTTGAGCAGAGCTCATAGTGTCCTGTCTTTATATCTCCATATATCCAACATTTCCTTGAATTTATGTACATTGGTTGCTGTGACAACCTCCTCTTTTAATCCATTCCAGTTGTCCACAACTCTATGTGGAAAACTATTTTTTTTATGTCCTTTAGGTACCGACTCTTTCTGATCTTTCTTGCGTGTCCTCTCATCTGTTTAGTTTCTTCTTCCATCATCACCAGTTTTGGCGTGTCCAGCTTTTCCATACCATTTACTATTTTATATAGAGTTATTAGATCTCTCTAATAACTCAATTTTTTATATGTTGACCCAAATAGTTGATTTATGTGCCGCTCGTCTTTTTCTTCTTTTGTCCTGGGTATTTCCTCCTCTCCCATCTTGTAACTCCATTTTGTCCTTCTTTTACTCTTGCCTAGCTCCATCACATGACATTTCTCTGAGTTAAACTCCAGTTTCCACCTCTTACTCCATTCATCAATCTTGCCTATGTCACTTTGTAGCTCTCGACAGTCCTCAGTGTTTTTAATAACTCATTAATTTATCATCATCCGCAAACAGATTTATGTAGCTGGTCACATCGCACAGCATATCATTTACATATACCTGAAACATTATGGGTGCTAGGACTGACCCCTGCAGTACTCCACTTGTTACTTTCCTCCAACTTGAAATTGCTTCCCTGATCACAGTTCTCATTTCACTATCTTTCAAGTAATCCTGCATCCATTCTAATAATTTCCCTTGCAGTCCACCTTTATGCTTCAGTTTCCATAATAGTCTTTTGTGTGGAGCTATATCGGATGCTTTTTTTTATATCTAGGTAGACAGCATCCACCCACCCATCTCTGTTTTCGATTCCTTTAGTTACCCGTGTATAGAAACTTAATAGGTTTGTGACACATGATTTCCCTCGTCTGAATCCAAATGCCTATTAGATATAACTCTATTGTCTTCCAAATATCTCACTCATTTCTCTTTAATTAATATCTCACATATTTTGCTTACAACACTTGTTAATAAAACAGGTCTATAATTTAGTGTGTCATACAATACAAATTAGAAATAATTTCCTTTTACTACTATATCAATTATATGAACTTCTTAGGTACTCTAATAGAGGACACCGAATAAAATTTTTATAAACAACAGTTTGTTTTTGTTTACTTCAAAAACAAAACCGAAAAAATGTGGGAAATCTTTAAATAAATAGAAAATAGTAAAGGGAAACAAGAAAAACATTCCCAAGCAGTGTGCCTAAATCCATTACTCTTCAGGGTATCACAAATACCTTCTACACTTACGTTTCTCAAATTGCTCCAGAACTTACCAAAAAATTGTGTAAGCTCAAAGACCACACTTGTAACTTTCTACACTTCATTAGTATTTCTCTTGTTACAACTAATGACATTATAAACGCCACCACAACACTAAAAAGAAATGTAAATTAAATGTTGATGAGATACCGTTGAAATCATTAAAGAAAGCAAAGAACTGCTCACTAAACCACTTTTGAAACTAATGATTCTGTTAAAAATGGAGTTTTCCCAGTCACTTTGAGGTGATAAAAATTATCTCTTCACAAATCTCGAAGCAAAGCAAATATTTTTAAACTACCATTCAGTTTCCATTTTATCCATTTTCTGCAAAATTTTTCAATTGTTGATGAAAAATTCTTTTTTGATCTTAGTAAACTAAAAAAAATATGTAATGATGCGTTTGCTTTTCATCCAAGGCTTAACACTTTTGATGCCATAAATAAATTTACTTCAGACTTTATACTCTGTCATAGAAGACCATAAATCTATAATTGCCATCTTTATTGACTTTAGCAAAACTTTTGACACAGTTCACCATAAGATTCTCTTAGATAAGCTACACTGTTATGGCAATCAAGGATGTGTTTACAAATGGTTAAAATCTTATCTGTCAACCAGATATCACTATACATAACTTAACAAATCCACCTCTAGCATCAAACCTATACATCTTGGCATTCCACAAAGAAGTATTTTTGACCTTATTCTATTCTTATTATGCATAAATAACATGAGCTTTCTTTCTATTTACCTTAAGACAGTGCAGTTTGCTGATGACTTCACACTATAATTGTAAGGTTATTATCCCATTGACCACATTCATAAAGCCAAATTGGAACATGTAAAATTCTCTGAATGGTACTTAACCATTTGTCTTACTGTTAACACAGACAAAACAATCTACTGAGTATGCTATTCACAAACACTATTATGAAATACTAACAATTACCCAACCATATATTAAATGAAAACAATACTTCAAATTTACAAAAATCAAGTTTCTAG
>CM035223.1:18258154-18284696 GCA_020233015.1 Callinectes sapidus | reverse complement strand
TTTACTCAGCAAGCACTACCGGTAACATGGGGGACCGTGACACGCCTCACACAATGACAACGGCGCGCTCAGCAAGACGACACCGCAAGGCGGCAGCTCGGGCCTCCTCACACCTCACACCTCATTCACGGCCTCCCAGCAGGCTTCCACGATGTCAACTAGGCACACACAGTCCAGGCGCACACACTGCCAACTCACAGGCACTATTACATGGCAGTCAGAATATATCTGTCCAGGAACAAGGGGAAGCGAGGCAGCTCTTCCCTCTGTCCTCCTTACTGGGCCCCAACTCTCTCCTCTCTGCTCTCTCCCCTCACTGCCTGTCGCCGGGCGGCGGTAGAAACTATTTGCTGAATCGTCAAAAGCCCCCTTCTCCCTTGTGTAGCTCCTCCGGCCTCTCTCTCTCCTTCCCGTCCCAGACCCGTTGCTTTTTTGTCTACTCTCACGCCCACCACGCACATACATACACACATACCCACGGCCACGGCCCTCCCCCATACATGGGTTCGTAACAATACATATTCCCTGATTATACAGATTCACTGTAATATATATATATATATATATATATATATATATATATATATATATATATATATATATATATATATATTACTATAACTAATGTTTTTTTAATATCAATGTATTTACTATCTTGATTAGTATAATTATTGTTATAATTATAATTATTATAATAATAATAATTATTATTATTATTGTTATTATTATTATTATTTTATTATCATTTATTTTATTATTATTATTAATAATAATAATAATATTATTATTATTATTGTTGTTGTTGTTGTTGTTTTCATTATCATCATTATTATCATTATTACTATTATTATTATTACTATTATTATTATTACTATTATTATTATTAATATTATTATTATTATTGACATCTTATTATTATTAATATTGTTATTATTTCTGTGATATTACCAGTAAGAAAATTACGACTGCAGCTGCTGTATATGTCTTGCACAATTACCTATGTACCACAGTTTGACTAGTCTTCTTATTCTTCACATGATTATCTCTCTCTCTCTCTCTCTCTCTCTCTCTCTCTCTCTCTCTCTCTCTCTCTCTATATATATATATATATATATATATATATATATATATATTACAGTGAATTTGTATAATCAGGGAATGTGTATAATCAGGGAATATGTATATTCTCTGAAATTTTCAGGGAATGTTTATAACCTAACCTAATCTAACTTAACCTAACCTACCATATTCCCTGAGTGAATCAGACATTAGGTTAGGTTAGGTTAGGTTAGGTTAGGTTATACACATTCCCTGAAAATTTCAGAGAATATACATATTCCCTGATTATACACGTGTCCTGAAAATTTCGGGGAATATACATATTCCCTGATTATACAGATTCACTGTAATATATATATATATATATATATATATATATATATATATATATATATATATATATATATATATATATTCAAATTTAAAAGCTGTTTTCTGTAATGTACTAATTTTTGTAGTTTTGAGTTAATACCCAAAAAACCATAATTATATATGGGCTGTCTACAGGCATTATTACATGAATTACCAAATTGTACATTAGCTGTATGAGTGAACATAATAAAGTGTTTAAAGTGTTTGAGAGAGAGAGAGAGAGAGAGAGAGAGAGAGAGAGAGAGAGAGAGAGAGAGAGAGAGAGAGAGAGAGAGAGAGAGAGAGACGAGAGAGAGAGAGAGAGAGAGAGAGAGAGAGAGAGAGAGAGAGAGAGAGAGAGAGAGAAAGTACAGTGGTACCTCTTGATTCGAACACCCTTTGCCTCGAACAATTCACAAACCGAACACATTTGGCGAATAAATTTTTACCTAGAATCCGAACGCGACCTCAAAATTCGAACACAAAAACATGTGGCGGCCGACACCGCCTTCCTGCCAGTCGGCCGGTCTTGCTTGCACGTTTTTGCCGTGAACACCTCTCTCTTTTGCGACTCGCGAACGGCTTTCAAGTCACTCCGGCCCCTAGTTGCCTTGGTTACCCCAGCCCCCAACCCTAGTCACTTTCTACCTACCACAGCAGTCAATGCGGCCTTCTACTCTGGTCACTGGCAAACTTATTTACTAATGAAGTTATATTTAACACTTTAAACAACCAATGAAGAATATATTGTTGAATATCATTGTCATTTACGCAAAGTACGATAATATAATAATTTGCATTTTTATACAATGATTTATACTTTTCTTGAAATAATTCCTGTTGGAAATGATGCTATAAGAATATATCCTACTTGGTAAGAGAGAGAGAGAGATGGGGGGCGGGGATGAGAAGGGAGAGAGGATGGTGAGTGGCTGGAGGAAGGAGGGAGTGGGGGGAGGGCATATCGAATGGGAGAGCATAAGGACGGAGGGAGGGGGAAAGGGGGTATACAACGCGATGTGTTCCTGTATTTAGTGCATGGGAGGGAGGCGGGGACCCGGGGGGAGGCTTGTCTAGTTTTCATTGGAACTTGGGAGTTTCAAACCAAAGTAAGTGTTTTGTTATGCCCGTTTGGCTTTTTTTTTTTTTTTTTTTTTTTTTTGCGCATTTCATTTCTGTGTTTATTTTATATTCTCAAAATGTGAAGGATTTTTATGAATTATGATGAAATGAGGGGAAAACAAGGTGCCAATTTTATGTTTTTCCATTACTTCCTAACAATGGCTATTGCGTTTTTTGGTATTTTTTAGGTATTGCGGCGATGTTAAGGGACCAATTTCTCGCAATAGGTGGAGTTGAGTGTAGTATTTTTTTTTATTTAAAATAAACTGGAACGGATTAAATATTTTTACATTAATTTCAATGGTAAAAAATGCTTCCTATTTCAAATTTTCATTATTCGAACAGACGAAAAGAACTAATTAAGTTTGAATCAAGAGGCACCACTGTATGCCACATTGTTGAAATATTGTAGCCTTGAGTAGTTTATTGATATTTTTCGTCATCAACAGTTACCATGCACTCGTATTTGGAGAGAAGGATTTCTGCAACGACTGGCTTCAAATTCGCAAATGTTTCCATATGACACTCCATTGGTATCACATACAGGCTGATGAATTGTTGAGCAGACCCTTCGACACTTGTCAGTGACTAAACCAAGTGGAGGAGGCAGACCTCCTAGATAATGTGGTGGATTTGAAGGAGGTTGTCCTGATGAAGCAAGTGTACCTGTGATGGAATAAAGTTCATTAGACAGAATAACTAGTTAGTGTGGATGCAATACAATATATAAACTTGAAATATTGTACCATATAGACTAATGATTTGTATAGTCAGCATTGACTTCTAATTTACAAAAGAAAAGAAATTACATATATAAAGTAGTTAATGAAGTTTATGCTCTTCACTATATTTATTTGTGTTGATTGTTAGAAAATATTGTTCGCAATATACTATGTTAGATCTTTATCAAAATCATGATGTTGATAAATGATATGCATCTTCTAAGTGATTACCTCAGATCACTTGATCTTTCATCTGATGTAAATGGCACTGACCTTGAGTTTTTTTATTATTTCATTATTTTATTTATTTATTATTTTTCATATATAAGATGCCAGTTCTTGAGTAGGGTTGAGAGAATTGTCCAAGAGAATGAGATAAATGTTTTGAAACTTTCTTCTTGAATGAGTTAGAGTCTTAGATAGATGGAAAGCAGGGAACAAGCTTCATTACTATACTAGGAACAGTTACCATGATTAATTTGGCCTTTCAAGAATTACATCTTAGGCTAATGTACTAGTTGGAAATGTCTTCTTGCTTCTATAGTCAAAATAGTGGTAAGCATGAGAAAATCTGGATATAGCCATACAAAAAACTGGTTAAATCTCATAGTACTAACGTAAGTTTGATAGGAATAAATACATAATAATGCTTTGTGTGGCAGCATATGCGAGATATAAGATGTAAAATCTTCAAGTTTATATTGTGATGTAATTTAAGAGGTTGAACCCAATCAATTGAAGGGGAACAGCTGAAGAAAATTTTCATTCTACACTACCTCGTAAAGTTTGGTAAGTAAAATATTTCCCATTCTGCACATAAAAAATAGGATATTCATTTGTTCAGAGAGAGAGAGAGAGAGAGAGAGAGAGAGAGAGAGAGAGAGAGAGAGAGAGAGAGAGAGAGAGAGAGAGAGAGTTTCCCCCTCTGTCTCTCCTCATCTGTGCCTCCCCTTCCTCCATTTTTGGGCAGCCAGGGTTCTTTCCCCTAGGGATACCAGTGTCCCTACCCATGACTGACCTAGCTGGTTGGGGTGGGGCTTTCAACCCCTCCCTGTAAAAAACATCCACAGCCGCCACCAATGTTAGAAGCAGAGGTCGAAGTAGAGACTATAGGCGCGGGCGAGCCTCCGGCCACCGCCCCAATCCAGGTATGCTGGGGGGGTCTGACCGTGCAGACCTCTCGGGTGCCGAGGCACCAGAGGGGCCTGCCTACTGGTATCTCGGATGTAGTGGAAAGCCTGCGCGAGCCCTGTGTCCTGAGAGCCCTATTTCTAATTTTCAGGGTGCCGGTGGGGCTGCAGATGTGGTGCCTACACGTTGGACCACTCCTGGGGTGAACCTTCGAAAGGTTCTGCGTGCTCTGAGTCTCTCAGAGGATCGCCAACTGCCCCATTTATTGGATGAGCTCAGAAGGCTGTGGGTTGATATGGTGGGGCTCTCTGAGACAAGTAGGCCTGGTAGTGGTAAGACCAGTAGTAAGGGCTTTACTGGTCTGGCATGAGCAACGGTTGATGAGCGGATGATGCGATTAAGGGTGATCCACAGTTTAGGCTTCATGTCCGTTGTTGCAGTGTATATTCCTACAAAGGTGTGTGAAACTGAAGAGAAGGAGGTGTTCTACGCCAAACTCAACTCTGTACTGGACCAGTGTTCCCGTCGTGATGCACTCCTTGTCCTGGGCAACTTTAATGCTGTCACTGGCACTGAAAGGGCTGGCTATGAAATATGTGTTGGTCCCCATGGTTCTGCTACCAGAAATGACAACAGCTCTTTCCTTCTGAATTTTGCAGGATCTAGAAGGCTGAGAATCACGGGTTCCTGGTATCAGAGACCAGCGCTGCACCGCTGGACTTGGTATAGCAATGCCAGAGGGATAGCGTAGGAGATTAAGCATATCCTTGTCAGTACTCGTTGGGGATCCTCCAGCACTGCAGGGTTTTACGGAGTGGCAAGTTTTTTGCGACTGATCACAAGCTTGTTGCTACACTCAAGCTTCATGTCAAGTCCAGAAAGCCTCCAAGATGTGACCACACTGTATTTCATCTTGAGAAACTGAAGGACTTGACATGTGCCCAAGAGTATTCAGTGACAGTCTCTAATCCGTTTGGAGTGCTCGACGCCCGTGTGAACCCAGGAGAGCTATGGGATACCTTCAAACGTGAGACTCTTGAAGCTGCCAAGGAATACACTGGGGAGTGCCTGAGGTCATGTAGTGGCTTCACTTTGGTGGAGACACTGGAAAGTATTGAGGAAAGTCGCACTGCGAGACTTGCTGTGAACCATGACCAGTACAGGGGTCTGTCACGTAGGACTAGAACTCTTCTGAGAAAAGACAAAGAGGGGTCTTGCTGATGATGTCGATGCGAGTGTCATTTAAATGCTAATGACCTGAGACCTGCCTATCAAGCTCTGAAGAAACTCTGCTCCAAGTCTACTTCTCAGGTGAGTGCTATCTGAACAGCAAATGGTTGCCTCGTTTCGGACGTAGATGGGCAGATGGCTCGTTGGGCTGAGTACTTTGAGCAGCTGTTCACGGTGGATCCTCCAAGAGGACAGCTCCGGACTGCAGGGTTGCACACACTGGATGCTGATCTACCCACTGACGAAACTGCTCCCTCCATTGAAGATGTCAAAGAGGCTGTGGCAAAGTGGCTGCTCAAAGCTGGGGGTGAAGCCATGATCCGTGGGTTGCATGCTGTCTTGACTGCTGTATGGCATTCAGGTACCATTTCTCCCGACTGGAAAAAGGGGTTGGTCGTCCCTATCTGAAAGGGGAAAGGGGACCATCAATACTGCAACAACCACCATTGAATAACATTCCTCAGCATACCAGGCAAGGTGCTTGCCCATTTGCTGCTGATGCAGATCCGCACTCACATGCTGAAACACCAGAGACCTGAACAGTGAGGGTTCACGCCTAGTAAGTCAACAACTGACAGTATCCTAGCGTTTTACGTACTGGTGGAGTGCCAACGTGAGTTTTGACAGGGAATGCTTGCAGCCTATGTCGATCTCATGAAGGCGTTTGACTCGGTACATCAAGAGGCACTCTGGGATCTTCTGCGTCTCTGTGTAAGTCCTGCAAGGATTATTGGTGTATTAAATTTCCTGTACTCCGGGACTGTGAGTGCTGTGAAGTGTGGAGGAGACGTGTCCAGTTTCTTCCCTGTGAATACAGGTGTAAGGCAGGGCTGTGTGCTTGCTTCATCACTTTTCAACACATGCATGGATTGAGTACTAGGCAGAGTTGTGGAACAGTCATTGTGGAGCATCTGTTGGCAACACTGAGATTACAGATCTTGTTTTGGCTAATGATGCAGCAATCGTCACTGAGTCACTGGAGTTCTGATAATGGCTCTAGAGGCACTGCATGAAAAGGTGAAGCCCTTGGGACTTAAGATTTCTTGGGCCAAGACTACGGTCCAGGTGTTTGGAGGCGTACTGAATGAAACAGTACAGTCTGTCCATGCATGTGATGAGGACACTGAGATCTTGAAAAACTTCACATACCTTAGTTGTGTAGTGCATAATGATGGTGGGTCGAGCCAAGAAGTCACACGGCGGATTGGCCTGGCCCACGGCGTTATGGACTCGTTCAACACGAATATATTTGGTGTATTCGATACCTGTGCAGACAGACAAAGATTCGGATCTTCACGTCGCTGGTGATCCATGTCTTCCTCTATGGTTGTGAGACAAGGACACTGAACACTGACCTGAAGAGGTGAATGGATGCCTTTGGTACTAGATGCCTTTGCAGGATCATGGGATACCATTGGTATAACTTTGTGTCAAATGAGCGATTGTTCCGTGAGACCGATTCGAGGCCTATTACTAGCGTCAACTGCGGCTATATGGGCATGAAATGCAATATTTGGAAGCCGATCCTACTAATCGAGTTGTTTCCAAAATGGATAACCTAGCTTAGAGGAGGCCAAGGGGACGCCCACAGAACTCTTGGCTGCAGTAAGTTGATGCCTCCTGCTGGGAGTCATTCAGTATGGGAAGAGAGCCTGCATGGAGACTTGCGAGGAGTGACTGCCAGGAGTGGCGCCGTAGGGTAGGCGAGGCAACGCGGCTCCTGGTGTATGCCCCCCAATGATTGACCGATTGATTTAATAAAAAAATGCAAATAATAATAACAATAATCATAATCATAATAATAATAATAATAATAATAATAATAATAATAATAATAATAATAATAAAATAATAATATTAATGATTGTTGTAATAATAATAATAATAATAATAATAATAATAATAATAATAATAATAATAATAACACTGATATTTATTACCACTGTCATTGCTATCGTCACTGCTGACATTATAAAAAACAACAATTATATGTAATAGTAACATAGAAGTAACATAGAAGTAAGATAGAACAAAATAATAATAATGAGATAAATAGTAATAAAACTAAATAATAATAATGAGATAAATAGTAATAAAACTAATAATAAAAATGTTAATAATAATAATGATATTTATAATAATAATAATAATAATAATAATAATAATAATAATAATAATAATAATAATAATGATAATTGATAAAGGTAGCAATGATAGCGATGATATAAATAAGTATAATGTTAATTTAATAGTGACAAAACATTAGTGTATATAGTTGCCAGTGAGAAAATAATATACAAATGCTAATAACAGAATATTTAAGTGAGGACACTATGACAATTGACATGAAACATGAACTTTATAATAATATAAGTAAATTAATGAAATAATAATAATTAAAATTATTTTTATAATAATAATAATAATAATAATAATAATAATAATAATAATAACAACAACAACAATGAATGATGAAAGTGAGGGCACAGTAGACAAAAGAAGTATGGACATGGGACATTGACATTATGACTTGTACTAACTGAGGAGAATATACTTTTTCAATTTACTTTCAGATGGATGTATTGTAGGCAGGACTTTTGAATGGTTAGGTAAAGAATTCCAGATGTTAGGTCCAAGGTAGGAAAGAGAATGTTGAAAATTTGTTAGGTTATGATTGGGTACCCTTAAATTTTCATGAGTTTGGGTGAAATAATCTTGTTGTTTCATTTCTTATCTTATATATGTAGGTAAATATCAATTTGTAACTTGCATATATCAATTAGTTTCTTTAAAAAGAGGTTGTGTATGGACAAAGTAATTACTGATTGTAATGATTCTTATAAATTTATTTTGCAGCCTAAACAGAGGTAGCAAGTGTGTTGGGTAAATAATGCACCAGATAGGTGTACAGTAGTGCACGTGTGGTAACACATGAGCATTATATAATAGTCTCAGAACATCCATGGTCATGTATTCTTTTATTGGATACAACAGTGACATTATCCTAGATAGCTTAAGCAGTTGATTTGTTATATGATGTTTGAGGGTATTGGTGTCATCATATGTTATACTTAATAATGTATGTTTAGTAGTTCTGTGTATAATATCCTGGCAAAAGAATAATGATGGAAGCACTGATGGTGGCTTATTAGTGAATAACATATAAAAGCGTTAGCTGTGTGAATCATGTTGATAGAATTTTCACTAGTAATATGTAGGATTGAGTCATCTGCAGAGAGAATAGTTTTAAGGTCTGTAGATATTTGGGTAGTAACATTTATATATAAAAGGAGGAGGATTGGATCTAAAACACTGCCCTGTGGAACACCGTATCTGATGGGTAGCAGATAGAGATATATGAAATTTAGTTAATCGGGTTCTGTGCGATAAGTAATCATGAAAATAGTCATGAATAACCCCTAATTTTGCAGTTATGTAACTTTCTCAATAAAATGTCATGTCTAACTGTATCAAAAGCTTTAGTAAAGTCAGTGAACATTCTTAGTAAAGAAAGTTTTTGTCTAAAGTGTTACAAGCTTTTTTTCAAAAAAAATTCTCAGAGCACAAAATATGTTTAGGCCACAGAGAAAACAGAACTGTCTCAGGTTTAGTATGTTTTTGCTTTCAAGAAAATGAAAGAGAAATTTTTCCATTAGGTTCTCAAAAACCTTAAAAAAAGTACTTGATAAGGATATTGGTGTGTATTTGCTTGATTCATCTTTGGGTTCTTTCTTGTAAATAGAGACAACATCTGCATGCTTAAGAGTTGTGGGAATTTACTATTATTGGTAGAATTATTAGAGAGTATAGTTAGAGGTATTGCAATTTGGTTTTTACTAGCCTTGATTACAGATATGGATATTTCATGCACATTGCTCTTTTTGTTTTTTTAAGGAATTTAATTATAGTGATTATATTTTGTGGGAGAATTATAGGAATTGTCATTGAATGAGGATACTTGCCTTGAAGGAAGCTGAGAGGATCTGTGGTGGAAGGTGGTAGACTATTATCTAAATTAGGTGCAATATTAGAGTAAAAGTTATTAAATGCATGTGCAATGTCTGAAGGTTCAGAAAGGATTTTGCCATTAGACAGTACATGTGTTGCGGCACTTTTTTTATTGTTATGATTAGAAAGGTTGGTGATTATTTTCCATGTCTTATGGGTATCATTTTTGAAGTTGGTGAATTGGGCTGTATAGTATGATATCTTAGCTTCTCTGTAGTAGTGTTGAAGTTATTATGGAATTGTTTATATTGAGCCTCAGTGACAACACCTATCTTATAATCCTTATACAGTGGTACCTCTTGATTTGAACACTCTTTCGCTCGAACACTTCCCAATCCAAACACATTGGGTGAACAAATTTTGACCTTCAATCCGAACACGGTCTCACAATTTGAACATAAACACACGTGACGGCAGACACCAACTTCCCGCCAGTCGGCTGGTCTCGCTTGCACTTCTCCACCATGAACACCTCTCTCTATTGCGACTCACGAACAGCTTTCAAGTCACTCCGGCTCCCAACCAAGGATATTATAAATAACGATAGATTGATCGAATTGGCAAAATTGAGGAAAATGTTCATGCAGTCAGTTGACATTAGAGGGTAGCAGCAGTCGAGAGTAGTGAAGCGGAGGGGGACCCCCGGCCAGCTGTTGACGCAACACAATGGCAACGGTCCACCATCACATTCAAAATGTCCCCACATAACAAGGCACAGTTCTTGCTAATTTTGTGGCAAAAAGTGAGCAACTTGTCCACGGATGCACCTTCATCTGTTCCCTAGAGATCCTAGAAGGTATGTTGTACTGGCAGGGCTGGGATAGAAACAACCTTGGTCGCTTGCTTCCTTTACTTGACTGCCTTAGTTCAACTCACCGATCCTTCCATCGGATCGGTTTGAAGCTTTGAAACATAAAACCACCACCACAAATAATCCTTAACATGAAACAAGCTTAACCGTAGTTATACATTACATATATATATATATATATATATATATATATATATATATATATATATATATATATATATATTACATCACACTCCCCCCCGATCCTAAATTAGATCATTGTATTAAAATGGTCTAGCTGGTCGGCGCTCCCGTGAGCCCCGACGAGGCAATGGTCGTCCTGGCCCCCCGTCATCAGATTGTTGATCACTCTCCTCTGGCTCTCTCCGTGGAACTTGGATGACAATCGGCAGCTCGTTGTCCTCTGCCGACACACTTTGCTTGTCCATAGCCAATGGTTTCTGTGCGGGGAGAGGTGGTGGAGTGGCCGCCACTCTTAGGTCACGGACGTGACGGGGCATGCCATCTACCTCCACATTCTGATCCGACACCACCTTGGTTACCGTGCCTAATAGACTCTTCACATTGCAGCGCCTACTGGGGTGTCTTATCCACACACGATCCCCAACGTTATAATGGTTTTGGCGGACTGGTAATTGAAGCACCTCCTTCACTTTATCGATGTTGAGCAACATGACTTTTTATCGAAATAGCTAGTTGGCAGGGGCGGAGTCAGCATCATTCCCTTTCGGCATGGTGTTGTAGCGGTATGCTGCCTCGGTCACTGAACAGTTCTTCCGTGCTTGTATAGTCTTCACAGTTCTGTGACATCGCTCAGATATTCCATTTCCAGAAGGAACATTAGCACAGCGATATTTAACTACCATGCCCCAACGCCTGGCGAAAGCACAAAACATGCTACTGCGGAAACTAGTTGCATTATCAGTTAGAAGCTCATCAGGTGCTCCCCGTTCGAAAAATACAGATTCCAGCTGTTGAAGAACACTGGCAGTGTCTTGTCGACGAATTTTCCTCCAGATGGTGTAACGTGCAGGGCCACAATCGATGAGGGTTAAGTAGTGTTCGTTCTTAACATGGCATATGTCCATGCTGAGTCTCTTCCAGGTTTCAGAAACCCCCAGCTTCCCCTTTTTTTATCTCTCTGGCGCCGGGTCGAAAGACTGGCACTGTTGACAAGCACGAACGACGTCGTTGAACAGCTGGGTGAACTTGCCTGCAGAAGTACAAAGTATGCCGGATGCCTGGATGCCCGGTGGCTTCATGTACTTTTGCGATGTCATCTTCAGAGATTACCGTCACCACTCCACATGGCAGTAGCTCGGTCTCACGACAAAGCCATCTTTTCGGTACTCTGGTGAGAATATCTGCTTTGTTTTCAGCAGATGGCACCAACTTCACATTCAGGTCCAGACAGTACTCCTCAACTATGGTTTTCACAGTTTCCAGTCTCCGAATTAACATTTCTGCCGCGGCTTTTGTCTTCACGCGTACTTTCCCCCGACAAAGTATCCGTGATCCAATGGTACACCGTCTGTGAATCGGTCATTAAGGTGAGCTTCTTCATTTTCCAAGAAACGGCAAGGTTAATACCTTTGACGACAGCGTCCAACTCGGAGTGATTAATGTGGGAGCAGTCATCCTTCCGCAGCCAACACCCGTCTTCTATTATGTTGCCATTTACCTCCATGGCGGCACCCATTGTCAGAGAACTAGCATCTACCCACACAGTGGCTTCGTCTCCTGCCACATTCCATCGTCCACAAGCTGGATCACACTCCTCCACTCTCTTCAGTGTCTCGGCAAGCATGGAATGCAAACTGGGGTCTGCAACTTAATCGTCCCACGAAGTCGTGGTGGCATTGGCCCGTCTTTTCATGTAAGACGCCACCACCCTTAGCCACCCACATACTGGCAGATGACTCGTCAGTTGTCCGCAGATTGAGAAAACAGCACGTCTTGTCAGCTTGTTCGGCATTTCACTCGCCACGTTGTCACGCTTCCATCGCAGGACACTGTGCTCCCCCCAGACTCTGATGCCGAGCACACGGGAGCCATCAGACACCCGCTCAGCCGGTTTGCTGGTCAGGCCGTAGCGTCCTAGATGAGCCTCAACCTCGACTGCTGACGCAATACCTCCATCCACCAAAATGTCATCCAAGTATGGCGAGGTGGCTTGTTCAATTCTCTTGTTCCAGCTGAGAACAGTGCCGAAGACCTTTTCCAGAACGAGCGGTGCAATGTTTAATCCGAAGCCCAGTCTTGTCAAACAGTACCTTTGTCCCCAGACTACTACTGTCTGACACGACCACAGCGAGGGGTGAACATGAATCTGCAGGTACGCTTTACGTAGAACCACGAGAGCAACCTTCTGACCGCGTCTGCGCCACTCTCTGAGTTTCTCCACGCAAACATCCGCCTTGGCTGTATGTGCGTCAACATATGAATTCAACTCTCGAAAGTCCAACACAGGGTGCACCTTTTTCTTATTCTGTTGCACCACAGCCATCAGAGGAATAGTCCCTTTTCCTGGTCCGTGAACTCTCTCATTGTACAGTACCAACCAACCGTCCTGTATCCACTGACACAACTTGTTTTCATACTCTTGTCGAGCCACACGAGGTATCGAGTACTCTGAGACACTGTTTTGTAGCCACGGTGGACCCTCGTTTCCGCGCCACTTCCACGACACAATCCACTTGTTAGCTTGCCCATCATAAACCACTCTAAAGTCCTTCCCGTTAATGGTAACTGTTTTTGTAGTCATTGCAGCAGCCGAAGCCTTACAGTCCTCGATACCGAACCGTACACTTCTAGACGGGCTAACAGTCACACCACAAAGGGCCCTTACACAGTTCATACCCAAAATAAACTCATTTAAAGGGCACCACAAGCACGCTCACAGACACAGATCCGCCTGAATGCAACTGAATCTTTACCTCACTTGTCCCTAAGCACTTATAGCGCTCTCCGCTCACTGTTGTCACGCTGATGTTCTCTCTTCTCCAACGAGAACACAAGGAAGCGTGCACAATACACTTTGTACATCCTGTATCAATTAGGGCGTCGCAGTTCACGCCATTCACCAATAGCTGCATCTCTGGTAGCGCGCCATTTACTGAAAATCCGGAGAAGGGGCTGGCACTGGTGCCGCCTCTCCTTCGGCATGAAGCGGCGAAGTGTCCTAGTTGCCCACATCCATAACAGCGCGCGTTACCACGCCCTCCTCTGCGCCAGCCACGCCGCACCGTACAGGAACGAGCAAAATGATTGGGCTGATTGCAAGCCCGACACAGGATGCCAGCAGTTGTCGATGCTGCTCGGTGTTGATGGCAGACTGAAGCAGCACCCGCGCCTACATTCTTTTCCGCCAGGACGGCACGAGCGCGGGTCACAATTTGATGGATGTCCAGTTCTTCGAGTTGCGAGCCGGCCCTCAGGACGTGGCGAGCGGAGTCAGGGAGGCCAGCTACTAAAGCACAACTCGGTCCAGCTTCTGGTATGCCTCCAAACAGCTCAGCAAGGCGGCGCAGGTCTGCCAAGTAGACGTCGACTGACTCGCTGTCTCGCAGTTTCCGGCCAACAAACTGTTCGTAGGCGATGAACTTGTCCACCGCAAAGGCCGAAGTGAGGGCATCTTTTATCTTGTCGAAGCTCCCTTTGTCTGCACTGCTGAGCTGCTGATATACAGAAAACGCCCCACCAGTGAGGCGAAGCGGCACTACGTTTTCTAATTTGGTTACTCCTCGCAGCCGGCACACCAACTCCAACTTCTCCAACCACTCTGCTACTGCTTGCCCAGCGCCGTCAAACTCTGGTATCAGCCGGAGATCCATCGAGAGAGTGTCTGTACCGTCCTCCTTCCCCATTGTGCAGACGTCGTAAAAGGCCTAGATAGCTTGTACTGGCGGGGCTAGGAGAGAAACAACCTTGGTCGCTTGCTTCCTTCACTTGACTGCCTTAGTTCAACTCACCGATCCTTTCATCGGATCGGTTTGAAGCTTTGAAACATAAAACCACCACCACAAATAATCCTTAACATGAAACAAGCTTAACCGTAGTTACACATTATATATATATATATATATATATATATATATATATATATATATATATATATATATATATATATATATATATATATATATATTACATCACATATGTTTTAATAGATAATGGTAAAATAAGTCAGTAAATATGACACACATTCAAATAAAAAGCCATTCTATATATCAGAGTATCTGCTTCACTAAAGAAAATTTAGGTACATATCGTTAAAACATTTACAAACCTAATTTAACCTTATCCAGATTGCTCTAAAGGTCGTGACATAGGGTATGGTTCTATTGTTGAGTTGAGTTTTATTGGCAATTGACACACATTTCACTTGTAGACGAATGCAGTGACTTCAACGCAAGCTGACTGGAAAGACCACCTTGACTTGATCATGCAGTCCCACATCTCATAGGTAAGACAGGTATATATATATATATATATATATAGTGTGTGTGTGTGTGTGTGTGTGTGTGTGTGTGTGTGTGTGTGTGTGTGTGTGTGTGTGAAAGCTCCGTTTCCTTTAGTCTATCTTCATAGGAAGTCTTTAATTTCTGGCATCAACTTTGTGGCTATCTTTTTTATTCTTTCTAGTTACCTGGTGTCTTTTAGCATGTGTAGTGACCACATTACAGCAGCATATTCTAGTTTAGGCCTTATCATATGGTTGAGATCTTTTCAGCATTCTCTTATCCATGTAATTAAATGTCATCCTGATATTTGTTAGTGTCTCATATGTTGAAGCAAGTAACTCATTCATGTGCCTGTCTGGGGTCATTGTGTCTTGTATTATAACTCACAGGTCTTTCTCATCCTTATATCTATCTATCTAGCTAGCTATCTATCTATAAATATATATACTCATATATATATATATATATATATATATATATATATATATATATATATATATATATATATATATATATATATATATATATATATATATATATATAATATCTGTTTCAGCGGAAGGAACACCCCAACTGCTTACTTGGGGTTTTAAATCAGTTTTCCTTCTAGCCAGTCAGTCATGTTAAGTTTCTGAATAAATTTTTGTTTATTTATTTGGTTTATTACTTGAAACTCAATTTTATACAGTCTTATTAACTTAGCAGGACAAGTAGGTAACATTAAAGAAAATCGGCAGGTGGTCGGTCAGATATTTGACAATGAATTATACCAGATGAGAAATTGTCAAAAGAAATAAATGTAAAAATATGATCAAGAAGAGAATGCTCACCAAGATTGTAGCTGTCAGGAAAACGTGTTGGTGTTGAAATATGTGGAAAGAAGTTCATTGTTTGGAGAGATGCAAAAAAGCTGTTATTAGAGGTATGTGTAGTGGGTTTCAGTAAAATGATATTTAAATCTCCAATAAGAATTTTTTTTTTTTTTTTTTTTTTTTTTTTTTTTTTATTCCAATCTTGCAATAATATTCCTGAGGTATTAGTAAATTCTTCAACAAGTTCATGTTTGCTATGAGGTCTGTATACTGCGCAGCTTATTAGTGAAAGTGACTGTAAGATAACTTTAAATTTTAATTTCAATATAATTTTTAATTACAATTTAATCCTACAGTTGTTCTGTCTGTAGATAATTTGATATGAAAACAGTGACTCCATCATTTGCTCTATTCGTCCTAATAAAAGTGATATCCAGGAGGTTGGTAAAGGTGTTTGTTGTGGTTTAGCCAGGTTTCAATGACTGCCATGCTACCTTCCATAGTAGAGAGAGTGGAGAGAAAGGCTATAATGTTGTCAATATTTTGGGGAAGTGATATGGAATTAATGAGCAGAATATTTATGTTATTTGTATTATTAATAGATAGTTTATTTTAAGCATTAAGGTCAAAGTAGTTTGAAACAACAATGAAATCAGTGTGTTCATGTAGATGATTAATGATTTCCAATGCAATGTCTTCTGTGCCCTCTACGTGTGGATGAGTGTTATGGTTAAATAGTGCCATACAGGTGACTCATGGAGAACTAATAGACTCAACAGTAAAGTAAACAATCCAGCATTCTAGCTGTTAAAAAATGTAACAGTGCCATAAAAAATGAGAGAGAGAGAGAGAGAGAGAGAGAGAGAGAGAGAGAGAGAGAGAGAGAGAGAGAGAGAGAGAGAGAGAGAGAGAGAGAGAGAGAGAGAGAAACCGTGTGTGTGTGTGTGTGTGTGTGTGTGTGTGTGTGTGTGTGTGTGTTTTGAAGGAAATATGAGCTGCATGGGTTTGGGGATGAGGGACAGTATGGAGAATGTGGACGGGGAGAAGGCAGGCTGTTATAGGTTGGAAGTCGCTATAGCCAATGAATACTGTCATGAATAATGTCACTTTTCTTAGAAATATAAGTAGGAAAACAGCTTTACGAAGTAGAGAGATGACTGTACATACCTACAAATATCCTTCTTAAAAAAAATATTCATATTCTTTTTTTTCTCACTAAACTGAAAACAGCCATTTTAATTCGTCCCAAACATGAAAAAAAAACATACCTTTATTATACTCGTACTCTTAACACTTTTGAGGGCGTATTTTTTTACATCTTATCTTTCACTGCTGCCACGTCTCCACAGTTCACCGGCTTGTTCTCTCAAAATGTACTTCCCAACGTTATATATTACTGCCTTACATTTGCTGTGAAGCTAGCTACATGGCAAGCTTGCACTGAGATTGCGTCAAGACTGATGGCGAGTGAAATAACGTGGAATTAGTGGCAAACTTGAATTTCGGTGCTCATATACAACTGAATAAATGAATAAATAAAACGACTTCTACCTAAACAGTGATGTGGAACAAAATCTAAAATGATTTCGGAAGTAATTTTGGAAATACACCAATCTAGGTAAAACAGAATATGTGTGTAAATTTTTGCTGGCACTTTGCCAGCAAGGCTATGCAGAGCCCTCAGGTAAAAACAGAGGGAAATAAACAAAGACAGACAGAGGGTAAGGAAGTGGAGCCCGGTTGGAGAAAGGGAAAGCCTGTGATAAGGATTCTATAATATCCATGGCTTGTGATGTGCCAATGGTGGTGAAATCCCCAGCAAGCTCAAGGTCATACAAAAGCTACCAGTTTACAATGCAGTGAGTATAAAAATTCGTATCCTTTATCACCACTCCCTCCCCATCCTTAACAAGCTTACGTCTTTATTCCCAACTTAAATAAGGTATATTAAATTTTTGCTTCCAATGAGATGTTGGACCTTAACCAACAAAACAATAAAGGATTTACGTTTGGTGATGAGGAAATGTAATGAAAGTCGTAGTAGCATGAGCATAATTCAAATGCATATACAGAAAAGTATTGATGAAGTAACATATTGCTATATATTAAACAATATTGAAATCATTAGCATATAATCTGCAAACAATCAGCCCAAACTCAGCCAGACATGAAGACATGCAGACATACACAGAACTCAAGTCCACTCTCCACTACCAACATAATCAATGGGATTAAAAATTAAGTAACCATATAGACAGCTTAGTTTGGGGGTCCATCGCTAAGTAGGTCTGTCCCAAGGATATGATGAATAATCTTAATAACTAGAAGTTAGATGTTTACAAACAACCACATATTTCTAGCATATGATATATAAAAAAAAAATTATGTTCTCCTGTATCATGATATTGAAAGTTCGTTGCCATACTGAAAGAATCATTGCTCCAATCCACCAAATACGTAGAACACAAGTAATGAATCAATCTCTGATTTTATGGCGTTATACTTGAACTTCGTAAGATTATCTGTACCTCTTAAGCTTTTATTAATTATGGAAATATGTTACATGTCATTTAGAATGCAAAACATTCAGTATTACAGTTTGAAAAGTAATTTTATACAATCGTATATTCGTATTCATCAAATGGTAAATCCTTTATCTTTTCTACGGCGTAATATGTCTATGTGCTTACCTTCTTTCCTAGGGATACAGACTCCTCTTTTTCGAAGGGGTCCTGGTCTGCAATTAGAAGCATGCTGTCCTTCTATCATATTTGTGATTGCCATCAAAATTAAAACTGCAACTACAGCAACGTTCATTCGGAAAGTGGTACTCATTGTTGATTGGAGCCTCACCAATCGACTTTTCTGAAAGTAAACTCTATCGAATTATACTAAAACAGTGTGTGTGTGTGTGTGTGTGTGTGTGTGTATCATAAAGGAAAGTCACATTTTCAGAGAATGAAAGATCATGGAATTCAAAATGAAAAAAAAAAAATAAATAAACAAATAAATACATAAATAAATATAGGATATTTTTAAATGTAAAATCCATTTTTATCTACATAATTACCCATAATTATTAATTATTGCTTAAGCCCTATCTGCACAGCAAACTTACACATATGTCTACCAGCTCGTGAAAAGGAAACGAAAGAAATACTTGAGTTACCCCCTTTCTCGTTTTCTTTGATGACCCCGTGACCCATTCTCTATCCCAGGAGCCCGTATCAACACAAGGAACCCTCATTCGCCTCTAGCCTGAGGTCATAGAGGGGAGGGAGGAAGAGAAACTCAATTATAATTAATAATTATGGGTATGTATGTAGATAAAAATGGATTTTACATTAAAAAATCCTATTTGTTATTACACATACGTACTACAACCCATAATTATTAATTATTGCTTACAACTGAATCCCAAGTATAGGAGGGAGGATGACCTCACCCCACAAAAAAAAAAAAAAAAACTTACCCTCAAAGAGAGGTACCCTTATATAACACAAGAAAAAAAAAAAAACTTACAGTGCAAAGGTCATGTCCGGAGAAGGTTGCCACATCTTGTATCCCATGAAAATAGCAACGAAACAAGAGGAGGGAAACACGCTTCACAAAAAAAGCTTTTCCAACTCAAAAGAGAAAGGAACCTAAACTCTCTATACTGAGTAACAATACATATAACCATATGTAACCTGGTCATCATTCAATTACCCTAAGAGCAGACACCACTGGTCCCAGAGAAAAGGTATCTAAATACCGATGTGTAACATCTCTAAGGTAAAAAGAAGCAAATGTGGACATAGACTTCCAGGTTCCTGCCCGAAGGACAGCCGGAATACTCCGAACTTTCCTGAACAAGGTACTTGTAGCTACCGCCCGAACTTCATGTGCCCTAACCCGAATCAAGCGCATGTCCTCCTCTGAGACATCACCATGTGGCCTTAGTATGACATTACATATCCAGTGAGGGATGGTATGAGGGTGCACCACACGTCTAGGTTCAGGAACAGTCACAAAAAGTCTGGAGCATCGAGGACGACAATCCCAGGTCCTACGAAGATATTCCCTTACAGCTCTGACTGGGCATAAAAACCGGTCTTCCTCAAAGTCACCAACAAAGTCCTTAAGAGCAGGAATCGTGAAGTCTGACTGAGATTCATCCCCAGGAAGTTGGGTCTTCGCAAGAAAATCTGGGGTCAAAGAAAGGGTCATGGAGGACCAACCCTTAGAGTGACGAACCTCTGCCGAAAGTCCATGCAGCTCACTAACCTGATGAGCTGAAGCTAAAGCCAAAAGAAAAGAAGTTTTCAAAGCCACATGCCTCATTGAAGCCAAACGAAGAAGCTCATAAGGGGACTTCATTAACGAACGTAAAACTAAAGACAAATCCCATGCAGGAATGCGTGGGGAACGAGGAGGAGCCGACTTGGCAAATCCTCGAAACAGGGCTGACAGATCCAAATCAAGAGAGACATTCAAGCCAGATTGCCTTAAAATGGGGCCTAAAGCTGACCGATAGCCCCTAATGGAAGGCAAGGACAAATGCTTTGTGTCCCAAAGAAACAAAAAAATCTGCTAAGTCCATCACAGAGATTGAGAGAGGATCATAACCCCGCGACTGACACCAACCACAGTAGACAGACCATTTCGCTTGATAGACTTTTGCCGAACACTATCTGACTGGAAGGGCCATGACTCCAGCAGCCTTCCGCGAAAAGCCTCTTGCTCGGAAGAGATGCTGGCGAGTCTCCACGCGTGAAGATGAAGGGCCTCTGGAGACTGATGAAAGAGGTGACGATGAGGCTGGCGGAGCAGTGAGGCAAAACTCGAGGACTGTCTACTAGCAGACTCAGAAGCAGAGGAAACCAGTCTGCCTGAGGCCACCGCGGAGCAATTAGCGTCATTCGAATGCAAGTGGCCTCCCTGAGTCGAACCAACACTCGACGAATCAGAGAGAACGGAGGAAACGCGTACAGGTCCAAGTCCTCCCACTGGAACGCAAACGCGTCCTCTTTCCAAGCTCCCGAGTCTGGTAGGGGAGACACATACAATGGCAACCTGTGATTTAAGGCTGTTGCAAACAGGTCTACCTGAGGAGTCCCCCACACCTGGAACACCCTCTTGCACACTGCTGGATGCAGAGTCCACTCGGACCCCACACACTCGCGACTGAGGACGTCCACCACTGCGTTGCGGCGTCCCGGCACGAACTTGGGGCGAAGAGAGATGGAGATGTTCTCGCACCATCAGAGAACCTCCCCTGCTAGACCCGACAGAGACTCGGACCGAGTGCCTTCCGAGTTTCGTAAGTAGACGACCACTGTCGAATTGTCTGACAAGAGAGAAACCACACTCCCTGACAATTCCTGCTGAAAGGACTGTAGAGCTAGGAACACAGCCACCATCTCCAGGTGGTTGATATGAAATCTCCTCTTCTCTGGGGACCACACCCCCAATGCGAGAGAATCCCCCAGATGAGCACCCCATCCGTAATGGGACGCGTCCGAAAACAGAGTCTGTTCTGGAGGGGCCATCACAAAGGGAGCTCCCCTGCAGAGATGCGCTGGATCTATCCACCAAAAAAGGTCCTCTAGACATCGCTGTGACGGAGGAACCCTCCACCAGGTTGGGTCTGATGCAGCCTTCCAGTGAGACTTCAGGCACCACTGAAGTGACCGTGAGCGTACTCGGCCCCCTGGAACTATCCTCTCCAGGGAAGCTAGATGGCCTAGGAGTGACCTCCATAGCACCACGGTAGGAGCTCTGTCCTCCAGAAAAGTGTGAGCCAGTGACTGAAACCTGGTCACCCTTTCCGGTGATTGAAATACCCGAGCCTGCACCGAATCCAGTACCATACCCAGGTACTGTTTCTTCTGACTGGGTACTAGATCTGACTTGGGCAGATTGAACTGAATGCCCAAACGAGTGCACAGGCCAAGAATAGCTCGAGCAGTGCTTATACACATCTGGAGAGAGGATCCTGTGACCAGGCAATCGTCCAGATAGCGGCGCATGCTGAAACCTTGTCAATGAGCCCATGCAGACACTGGCGCCATTACCTTGGTAAATACCTGCGGGGCAGTGGCGAGGCCAAAACAAAGAACCCGGAACTGAAACACTTTGCCTCGCCAAATGAACCTCAGGTACTTGCGAGACCGAGGGTGGATTGGCACTTGGAAATACGCATCCCTCAGGTCCAGAGATACCATCCAATCCCCCACGCTCATTGACTCCAAAACTGACGCCACTGTCTCCATACGGAAGGGGCTGACCTTTAAAAGGGTGTTTAAGGCCGACAGATCGAAAACAGGTCTCCATCCTCCTGTCATCTTGGGCACAAGGAATAGCCGGGCATAAAACCCTTCTGGCTTGTCCACCACAAGTTCTATGGCCTCTTTGCCCAGCATGTCCTCCACTGCCATGTCTAAGGCCAGTTGACGGTCCGACCCCACCGCATAGCTCACGAACTCTATGGGCCTTGCTGACAAAGGACGAGGGCGCAAAAAGGGGAGAACATACCCGTAACGCAGGGTTTTTACAACCCATTCCCCCGCCCCCACCTCCATCCACTCTCGCCTGTGCTGCTGCAGGCAAGCGCCAACAGGCACTGGAGAGAGAACCACTTCCCTAGCGAGATCCTCCCCGGCCACGGGATCTGCTACTGTGGGAACCTCTGGCCCTAAAGGACACCACCACCGAGGAAGTCCTGGGGACTGATGTCGACGAGGAGGCACGAACAGCTGAACCACTCCTTGTCTGCTGTCTCACTGTACCCCTACGGGAAGCAGAGGAAGAACCCCGAAAGGAGGAGGCCAAACCTTGGACCACCGAAGAAAGCATGCGTTGCTGAGAAGCCAAATGCTCCTTGTCCTGCACACTGGCCACTACAGTGGGGTCAAACAGCATGTCAGAAAAGGGAGAAGAAAGCAATTGCATCCTGTCCCTGTCAGAAAAGGTACGAGGCAAAAACTCAACCACAGCTTGCCTCCGTAACATAAGGAGTCTACAACGCAGCTCCTCTGTTGGACGAAGAATGTCCTTGTTGGCCTTGGCCAGGGCTGACAGGAACTCCAACACACCCTGCTCCATACCCGAAGCAGTACCAGCCCACGTTGCCAAAACCTGGTCCGCCCAAGAGGCAATGTCAGCCATGGAACTACATACTCTCTCCATTTGGGTCAAAAGGCGAGAGGAAACAGAGACTGACTGGCTACCCAAAGGCCTTGGACCCAACAACTCCTCGTTAATTGGAGGTGAAGTCGTCGAGGTCCCCTCAGGCAGATAAAAGAATCTGGTTCGTCCATACCGTCCCTCGGTAACTTAAAAAGAAGCAGAAGAAGGCTTAGGCTCCTTTCGGGATCTGCATTAGACTTCCTCACGGACAGCTTGAGCCATAAGCGACCGTGGGAGAGTAAGAGGGGGCTGGCAGGGCAAGCCTGAACCCTGTACCCTCTCTACTCCCGTAAGTTGGGCTGAGGAAGTGATCTGTGGTGAAGGCAGCTGAAGGTAGTCCCTCACTTGGCCTATGAGGTGCACAAAAGGGGACACAGCGGTCTGAGTGGAAGGTACCTCATCCTCATCATCCTCACCAGCAGTAGAGGAAAGAGGATGGCCATCTGTTACTGGAGGCACAAACTCATGGCCAACCCCAGTGCCCTGGAAATAAGGGCCACTAGGCACAGGGGCTGTAAATGACACAGTGGAAGCCTTACCCAAGTCCAAGCCACTGTGAGGAAGAGACTGTCCGTCTGGCCTGGGAGCCAAAGGGACGCCAGCCTCTGTACTAGGATCATGAGATTGGTTGCTGGGCATGGGAGCCATATGGCTGGCAGCAATACTCATGTCATGGGCAGGGAGAAGGTCGCCAGGCACAGAAACTGATTGACCGTGACCTAACCCCCCTGCCTGGTGACGTGGATTAGCCTTACCTAAACTCAATCCAGGTCTGGGGATAAGTTGATGGCTGCCAGGCATGGGAGCCGTATGACACACGCCATCAACAGTATCCCGGATAGGAGTCTGGCCACCAAGCATGGGAGCTGTATGACAGACGCCGACCTCCGTATCCTGGGTGGTGAGATGGCCGCCGGGCATAGGAGCCTGATGGCTGACGCCAACCTCACCCCCATAAAGTCTTACCCTGTGTACCACTAGGTCCCGGCTGGGAACTGTCCATCTGGGAGGCAGGTGACACGAAACCCGAGAATGGAGAGCCTGAAGAAGAATAGAGAAGGACCTGGGAAAGCTTATCCAACGTCTCTTCCATCCTGCACATCCGTTTGTCCAGCTGTTGAGAAGAGGAGAAAGACTTACGTTTACCTGTAGCTGACGACGCAGACGCCATTTTCCTCTCCATACGATTTTTTATACCCACCAACAGACGTTGAAACTGATCGTGGGACAAATCCGTACAGCTGTCACAACGGGAAGCAAGGCTACAAAACACCTCCCTACATGACAAACAAGATAAATGAGGATCAACATTGGATGAAGGAAGGTAGCGAGAACACTTGAAACAATTACGTGCCATAATACAACACCGAAAATCCTCCCTGCAAGTAAATATAGACAAGGGAGAGAAAACAAAACAAAACAAAACAATCAAACAAAGCCAAACAGCCGGCTGAAACCGGTGCAAACACGTAGCTGGAAACAGTGTGTAGTCACTGCAACAGCAAAAAGGCGAATGAGGGTTCCTTGTGTTGATACGGGGCTCCTGGGATAGAGAATGGGTCACGGAGTCATCAAAGAAAACGAGAAAGGGGGTAACTCAAGTATTTCTTTCGTTTCCTTTTCACGAGCTGGTAGACATATGTATAAGTTTGCTGTGTAGATAGGGCTAAAGCAATAATTAATAATTATGGGTTGTAGTATGTGTAATAACAAAAAAAACTTTTCATATTTAAGTACTTCTGATACCATAGTTTAGAACAGCGCGTCCCAAACTGGAGGAAATTTGAAGCTGCCATTGGAGGAAATAATTACACTGCCTACTAGCAACGTCCAACATTGTTGACATCTCTTCCTCATTACTCTCCGCTCTTCAACTCATAAAAGAAATATAGAATTAGAAAGTAAAATAAAAATAAAATAATAATAACAACAACAACAACAACAACAACAACAACAACAACAATAATAATAATAATTAAGCAATAAGAAAATAAAAAAAAAAAGGTTTAATTAATTTTCTAAAGGGAAATCTATTATTTTCCATGTTTATATGTATATGTGTATATCTGTTTACGTAAGAGTAATTAGAAAGTAATCTGGAGTGATAAAAAGTTTGAAATGTAACGTGAAGGACAGACACTTGTTTAGGTCCTGTTGATACTAGTTGGTGTAGTACAGACGGCTCCCTTATCGGTACTTTTTCTACTGCTCTCTCTCTCTCTTCTAGCAGGTCGATTCGTCCCAGAACAACCTAACCACTACGTCCTAACTTACATAAAACTTAACGATATCATTGTTATTCGTACATATGTTTGAAATTTCCACTTCAAGTAGTAGACAAATATGGAACAGAAAAAACTAATAATAAAAAAAAAAGAATATTGTGTTGCCGTGTGGTGCCTGACGATGGCTCCACGAACAAACGTGGTGTTTGCTGTGTCACTGTATCTTAATTACAATAAGTTATACATATTTGCGGCAACCTCACATCTTTCACAGTGATCTCTAAGAACGGATGCTGATCTACGCATGTCTTCCCTTGAGCAGGAAATAAGTTCATAGTGATATCTAGCTGACATCAGCCTAGTCTTTTACAGCTGCTTGTGAGAAAGGAGTGTATAAGGAAAGAAAATTATAGTTCATAATTTATAACTTGATCTTGATTTATTGTAGAGGGGTTTTCGAGCCCTGTACTTTCCATTTTGGGGAGAGAGGGCTTCCCATGCTTGAAAGATCTACCAGGGAAGGGTCAGACTTAATGTTCCCATGAAATAAATTGCCAGTACGGGTTAACTGTGCCGCCCGTCAAAGGGACCACATTTATGGCCCTCCTGTTTTTTTTTTTTTTTTTTAAGAGGGAATGATTGTGTGTCTGGTCCGGAGAACGTTGGAAAAGGGTGTCTTGGCCTTATCACTGTCGTGGACAAACATTCGAATACCTGGGAGCTGCTCCTAAAACGAGCAGTTCTATGAATTCACCACAGCCAGAGCCTCGATCGTCTGTCGTAGAGAGAGAGAGAGAGAGAGAGAGAGAGAGAGAGAGAGAGAGAGAGAGAGAGAGAGAGAGAGAGAGAGAGAGAGAGAGAGTCTCATTATCAATTAATCAATTTGTTACGGAGATGGAAAAATAAAAATACGTACTTTGAAGATCCCTAAAAAGAAGTGGACGAATTTCATCATGACAATAACATTTCAGACAGCAGATAAGATTTTGCCTAACCTAAGACCAGGAGAAAGGGACAGAGCATGATCCAGTCTTGTGATGTTGGCGGTGAAAGTAACTGTAAGAACCTAAGAAACTAAGCCAAGGTCGGTGGCGGGAGGACAGGGGTTGGGTATACACAGGGTCCAATGCCAACTACTGCTAATGCGCAGGTGAGATATATGGAAAGCTTAATCTACGAAGACAAAGATGTTCCCCTTGATGGAAAGGGTAAGGTTGTAGATCTCACGTACATGTTGATATGATTCTTTGAGATAAAACATTAAAGAATTAGAAGGCAAAGTCTATCGGTTAATCATGAAATGCCAACAGGCGCTTCTGCGCAGGCCACAGCCTTAGGCACACTAATTGGTGGCGCACATCACAATAGAAAGTCATTATGTGTGTGTGTGTGTGTGTGTGTGTGTGTGTGTGTGTGTGTGTGTGTGTGTGTGTGTGTG
>CM035223.1:18244882-18258054 GCA_020233015.1 Callinectes sapidus | reverse complement strand
TCTCTCTCTCTCTCTCTCTCTACGACAGACGATCGAGGCTCTGGCTGTGGTGAATTCATAGAACTGCTCGTTTTAGGAGCAGCTCCCAGGTATTCGAATGTTTGTCCACGACAGTGATAAGGCCAAGACACCCTTTTCCAACGTTCTCCGGACCAGACACACAATCATTCCCTCTCAAAAAAAAAAAAAAAAAAAAAAAAAAAAAAAAAAAAAAAAAAACAGGACGGCCATAAATGTGGTCCCTTTGACGGGCGGCACAGTTAACCCGTACTGGCAATTTATTTCATGGGAACATTTAGTCTGACCCTTCCCTGGTAGATCTTTCAAGCATGGGAAGCCCTCTCTCCCCAAAATGGAAAGTACAGGGCTCGAAAACCCCTCTACAATAAATCAAGATCAAGTTATAAATTATGAACTATAATTTTCTTTCCTTATACACTCCTTTCTCACAAGCAGCTGTAAAAAACTAGGCTGATGTCAGCTAGATATCACTATGAACTTATTTCCTGCTCAAGGGAAGACATGTGTAGATCAGCATCCGTTCTTAGAGATCACTGTGAAAGAGGTGAGGTTGCCGCAAATATGTATAACTTATTGTAATTAAGATACAGTGACACAGCAAACACCACGTTTGTTCGTGGAGCCATCGTTAGGCACCACACGACAACACAATATTCTTTTTTTATTTATTAATAGTTTTTTCTGTTCCATATTTGTCTACTACTTGAAGTGGAAATTTCAAACATATGTACGAATAACAATGATATCGTTAAGTTTCATGTAAGTTAGGACGTAGTGGTTAGGTTGTTCTGGGACGAATCGACCTGCTAGAAGAGAGACAGAGAGAGAGAGAGAGAGAGAGAGAGAGAGAGAGAGAGAGAGAGAGAGAGAGAGAGAGAGAGAGAGAGAGAGAGAGAGAGAGAGAGCAGTAGAAAAAGTACCGTTAAGGGAGCCGTCTGTACTACACCAACTAGTATCAACAGGACCTAAACAAGTATCTGTCCTTCACGTTACATTTCAAACTTTTTATCACTCCAGATTACTTTCTAATTACTCTTACGTAAACAGATATACACATATACATATAAACATGGAAAATAATAGATTTCCCTTTAGAAAATTAATTAAACCTTTTTTTATATTTTCCTATTGCTTAATTATTATTATTATTATTATTGTTGTTGTTGTTGTTGTTGTTGTTGTTGTTGTTGTTGTTGTTGTTGTTATTATTATTATATTTTTATTTTACTTTCTAATTCTACATTTCTTTTATGAGTTGAAGAGCGGAGAGTAATGAGGAAGAGATGTCAACAATGTTGGACGTTGCTAGTAGGCAGTGTAATTATTTCCTCCAATGGCAGCTTCAAATTTCCTCCAGTTTGGGACGCGCTGTTCTAAACTATGGTATCAGAAGTACTTAAATATGAAAAGTTTTTTTGTTATTACACATACTACAACCCATAATTATTAATTATTGCTTTAGTCCTATCTACACAGCAAACTTATACATATGTCTCCCAGCTCGTGAAAAGGAAACGAAAGAAATACTTGAGTTACCCCCTTTCTCGTTTTCTTTGATGACTCCGTGACCCATTCTCTATTCCACGAGCCCCGTATCAACACAAGGAACCCTCATTCGCCTTTTTGCTGTTGCAGTGACTACACACTGTTTCCAGCTACGTGTTTGCACCGGTTTCAGTCGGCTGTTTAGCTTTGTTTGATTGTTTTGTTTTGTTTTGTTTTCTCTCCCTTGTCTTTATTTACTTGCAGGGAGGATTTTCGGTGTTGTATTATGGCACGTAATTGTTTCAAGTGTTCTCGCTACCTTCCTTCATCCAATGTTGATCCTCATTTATCTTGTCTGTCATGTAGGGAGGTGTTTTGTAGCCTTGCTTCCCGTTGTGACAGCTGTACGGATTTGTCCCACGATCAGTTTCAACGTCTGTTGGTGGGTATGAAAAATCGTATGGAGAGGAAAATGGCGTCTGCGTCGTCAGCTACAGGTAAACGTAAGTCTTCCTCCTCTTCTCAACAGCTGGACAAACGGATGTGCAGGATGGAACAGACGTTGGATAAGCTTTCCCAGGTCCTTCTCTATTCTTCTTCAGGCTCTCCATTCTCGGGTTTCTTGTCACCTGCCTCCAAGATGGACAGTTCCCAGCTGGGACCTAGTGGTACACAGGGTAAGACTCTTTATGGGGGTGAGGTTGGCGTCAGCCATCAGGCTCCTATGCCCGGCGGCCATCTCACCACCCAGGATACGGAGGTCGGCGTCTGTCATACAGCTCCCATGCTTGGTGGCCAGACTCCTATCCGGGATACTGTTGATGGCGTGTGTCATACGGCTCCCATGCCTAGCAGCCATCAACTTATCCCCAGACCTGGATTGAGTTTAGGTAAGGCTAATCCACGTCACCAGGCAGGGGGGTTAGGTCACGGTCAATCAGTTTCTGTGCCTGGCGACCTTCTCCCTGCCTATGACATGAGTATTGCTGCCAGCCATATGGCTCCCATGCCCAGCAACCAATCTCATGATCCTAGTACAGAGGCTGGCGTCCCTTTGGCTCCCAGGCCAGACGGACAGTCTCTTCCTCACAGTGGCTTGGACTTGGGTAAGGCTTCCACTGTGTCATTTACAGCTCCTGTGCCTAGTGGCCCTTATTTCCAGGGCACTGGGGTTGGCCATGAGTTTGTGCCTCCAGTAACAGATGGCCATCCTCTTTCCTCTACTGCTGGTGAGGATGATGAGGATGAGATACCTTCCACTCAGACCGCTGTGTCCCCTTTTGTGCACCTCATAGGCCAAGTGAGGGACTACCTTCAGCTGCCTTCACCACAGGTCACTTCCTCAGCCCAACTTAGGGGAGTAGAGAGGGTACAGGGTTCAGGCTTGCCCTGCCAGCCCCCTCTTAATCTCCCACGGTCGCTTATGGCTCAAGCTGTCCGTGAGGAAGTCTAATGCAGATCCCGAAAGGAGCCTAAGCCTTCTGCTTCTTTTAAGTTACCGAGGGACGGTATGGACGAACCAGATCCTTTTATCTGCCTGAGGGGACCTCGACGACTTCTCCAATTAACGAGGAGTTGTTGGGTCCAAGGCCTTTGGGTAGCCAGTCAGTCTCTGTCTCCTCTCGCCTTTTGACCCAAATGGAGAGAGTATGTAGTTCCATGGCTGACATTGCCTCTTGGGTGGACCAGGTTTTGGCAACGTGGGCTGGTACTGCTTCGGGTATGGAGCAGGGTGTATTGGAGTTCCTGTCAGCCCTGGCCAAGGCCAACAAGGACATTCTTCGTCCAACAGAGGAGCTGCGTTGTTGTTTGACCCCACTGTGGTGGCCAGTGTGCAGGACAAGGAGCATTTGGCTTCTCAGCAACGCATGCTTTCTTCGGTGGTCCAAGGTTTGGCCTCCTCCTTTCGGGGTTCTTCCTCTGCTTCCCGTAGGGGTACAGTGAGACAGCAGACAAGGAGTGGTTCAGCTGTTCGTGCCTCCTCGTCGACATCAGTCCCCAGGACTTCCTCGGTGGTGGTGTCCTTTAGGGCCAGAGGTTCCCACAGTAGCGGATCCCGTGGCCGGGGAGGATCTCGCTAGGGAAGTGGTTCTCTCTCCAGTGCCTGTTGGCGCTTGCCTGCAGCAGCACTGGCGAGAGTGGATGGAGGTGGGGGCGGGGGAATGGGTTGTGAAAACCCTGCGTTACGGGTATGTTCTCCCCTTTCTGCGCCCTCCTCCTTTGTCAGCAAAGCCCATAGAGTTCGTGAGCTATGCGGTGGGGTCGGACCGTCAACTGGCCTTAGACATGGCGGTGGAGGACATGCTGGGCAAAGAGGCCATAGAACTTGGGGTGGACAAGCCAGAAGGATTTTATGCCCGGCTATTCCTTGTGCCCAAGATGACAGGAGGATGGAGACCTGTTTTCGATCTGTCGGCCTTAAACACCCTTTTAAAGGTCAGCCCCTTCCGTATGGAGACAGTGGCGTCAGTTTTGGAGTCAATGAGCGTGGGGGATTGGATGGTATCTCAGGACCTGAGGGATGCATATTTCCAAGTGCCAATCCACCCTCGGTCTCGCAAGTACCTGAGGTTCATTTGGCGAGGCAAAGTGTTTCAGTTCCAGGTTCTTTGTTTTGGCCTCGCCACTGCCCCGCAGGTATTTACCAAGGTAATGGACCATTTCAATATAATGATCTAATTTAGGATCGGGGGGGGGGGAGTGTGATGTAATATATATATATATATATATATATATATATATATATATATATATATATATATATATATATATAATGTATAACTACAGTTAAGCTTGTTTCATGTTAAGGATTATTTGTGGTGGTGGTTTTATGTTTCAAAGCTTCAAACCGATCCGATGGAAGGATCGGTGAGTTGAACTAAGGCAGTCAAGTAAAGGAAGCAAGCGACCAAGGTTGTTTCTATCCCAGCCCCGCCAGTACAACATACCTTCTAGGATCTCTAGGGAACAGATGAAGGTGCATCCGTGGACAAGTTGCTCACTTTTTGCCACAAAATTAGCAAGAACTGTTCCTTGTTATGTGGGGACATTTTGAATGTGATGGTGGACCGTTGCCATTGTGTTGCGTCAACAGCTGGCCGGGGGTCCCCTCCGCTTCACTACTCTCGACTGCTGCTACCCTCTAATGTCAACTGACTGCATGAACATTTTCCTCAATTTTGCCAATTCGATCAATCTATCGTTATTTATAATATCCTTGGTTGGGAGCCGGAGTGACTTGAAAGCTGTTCGTGAGTCGCAATAGAGAGAGGTGTTCATGGCGGAGAAGTGCAAGCGAGACCAGCCGACTGGCGGGAAGTTGGTGTCTGCCGTCACGTGTGTTTATGTTCAAATTGTGAGACCGTGTTCGGATTGAAGGTCAAAATTTGTTCACCCAACAAATTTTGGGTGAACAAATTGGGATTGGGAAGTGTTCGAGTGAAAGAGTATTCAAATCAAGAGGTACCACTGTATAAGGATTATAAGATAGGTGTTGTCACTGAGGCTCAATATAAACAATTCCATAATAACTTCAACACTACTACAGAGAAGCTAAGAAATCATACTATACAGCCCAATTCACCAACTTCAAAAATGATACCCATAAGACATGGAAAATAATCACCAACCTTTCTAATCATAACAATAAAAAAAGTGCCGCAACACATGTACTGTCTAATGGCAAAATCCTTTCTGAACCTTCAGACATTGCACATGCATTTAATAACTTTTACTCTAATATTGCACCTAATTTAGATAATAGTCTACCACCTTCCACCACAGATCCTCTCAGCTTCCTTCAAGGCAAGTATCCTCATTCAATGACAATTTCTATAATTCTCCCATAAAATATAATCACTATAATTAAATTGCTTAAAAAACAAAAAGAGCAATGTGCATGAAATATCCATATCTGTAATCAAGGCTAGTAAAAACCAAATTGCAATACCTCTAACTATACTCTCTAATAAGTCTACCAATAATAGTAAATTCCCACAACTCTTAAGCATGCAGATGTCTCTATTTACAAGAAAGAACCCAAAGATGAATCAAGCAAATACACACCAATATCCTTATCAAGTACTTTTTTTAAGATTTTTGAGAACCTAATGGAAAAATTTCTCTTTCATTTTCTTGAAAGCAAAAACATACTAAACCTGAGACAGTTCTGTTTTCTCTGTGGCCTAAACATATTTTGTGCTCTGAGAATTTTTTTTGAAAAAAAATTGTAACACTTTAGACAAAAACCTTCTTTACTAAGAATGTTCACTGACTTTACTAAAGCTTTTGATACAGTTAGACATGACATATTATTAAGAAAGTTACATAACAGCAAAATTAGGGGTTATTCATGACTATTTTCATGATTACTTATCGCACAGAACCCAATTAACTAAATTTCATAATTCTCTATCTGCTACCCATCAGATACTGTGTTCCACAGGGCAGTGTTTTGGGTCCAATCCTCTTTCTTTTATATATAAATGTTACTACCCAAATATCTACAGACCTTAAAACTATTCTCTCTGCAGATGACTCAACCCTAGATATTACTAGTGAAAATTCTATGAACATGATTCACACAGCTAACGCTTATATATGTTATTCACTAATAAGCCACCATCAGTGCTTCCATCATTATTCTTTTGCCAGGATATTATCCACAGAACTACTAAACATACATTATTAGGTATAACATATGATGACACTAACACCCTCAAACATCACATAACAAATCAGCTGCTTAAGCTATCTAGGATAATGTCGCTGTTGTATCCAATAAAAGAATACATGACCATGGATGTTCTGAGACTATTATATAATGCTCATGTGTTACCACACGTGCACTACTGTACACCTATCTGGTGCATTATTTACCCAACACACTTGCTACCTCTGTTTAGGCTGCAAAATAAATTTATAAGAATCATTACAATCAGTAATTACTTTGTCCATACACAACCTCTTTTTAAAGAAACTAATTGATATATGCAAGTTACAAATTGATGTTTACCTACATATATAAGATAAGAAATGAAACAACAAGATTATTTCACCCAAACTCATGAAAATTTAAGGGTACCCAATCATAACCTAACAAATTTTCAACATTCTCTTTCCTACCTTGGACCTAACATCTGGAATTCTTTACCTAACCATTCAAAAGTCCTGCCTACAATACATCCATCTGAAAGTAGATTGAAAAAGTACATTCTCCTCAATTACTATATAATGTCAATGTACCATGTCCATACTCTTTTTGTCTACTGTGCCCTCACTTTCATCATTCATTGTTGTTATTATTATTATTATTATTATTATTATTATTATTATTATTATTATTATTATTATTATTATAAAAATAAAAATAAATATTATTATTACATTCATTTACTTATATTATTATAAAGTCCATGTTTCATGTCAATTGTCATATTGTCCTCACTTAAATATTCTGTTATTAGCATTTGTATATTATTTTCTCACTGGCAACTATATACACTAATGTTTTGTCACTACTAAATTAACATTATACTTATTAATATCATCACTATTATTGCTACCTTTATCAACTATTATTATTATTATTATTATTATTATTATTATTATTATTATTATTATAATTATTATTATTAACATTTTTATTATTAATTTTATTACTATATATCTCATTATTATTATTTTGTTTTATCTTACTTCTATGTTATCAATACTATTACATATAATTGTTGTTTTTTATAAATTCAGCAGTGACGATAGCAATGACAGTGGTAATAAATATCAGTGTTATTATTATTATTGTTATTATTATTATTATTATTATTATTATTATTATTATTATTATTATTATTATTACAACAATTATTATTATTATTATTATGATGATTATTGTTATTATTATTATTTGCATTTTTTTATTAAATCAATCAGTCAATCATGGGGGGGCATACGCCGGGAACCGCGTTGCCTCGCCTATCGTACGGCGCCACCCCTGGCAGTCACGCCTCGCAAGTCTCCCTGCAGGCTCTCTTCCCATACTTAGTGACTCCCAGCAGGAGGCATCAACTTGCCACAGCCAAGCGTTCTGTGGGCGTCCCCTTGGCCTCCTCTAAGCTAGGTTATCCCTTTTGGAAACAACTCGATTAGTAGGATCGGCTTCCAAGTATCGCGCTTCATGCCCATATAGCCACAGTTGGCGCTAGTAATAGGCCTCGAATCGGTCTCATGGAACAATCGCTGATTTGACACAGTCATACCAATGGTATCCCATGATCCTGCAAAGGCATCTAGTACCAAAGGCATCCATTCACCTCTTCAGGTCGGTGTTCAGTGTCCTTGTCTCACAACCATAGAGTAACAGGGATCACCAGCGACTTGAAGATCCGAATCTTTGTCTGTCTGCACAGGTATCGAATACACCAAATATATTCGTGTTGAATGAGTCCATAACGCCGTGGCCCAGGCAAATCCACCGTGTGACTTCTTGGCTCGACCCACCATCATTATGCACTACAGTACCAAGGTATGTGAAGTTTTTCAAGATCTCAGCGTCCTCATCACAAGCACGGACAGACTGTACTGTTTCATCCAGTACGCCTCCAAACACCTGGACCTTAGTCTTGGTCCAAGAAACCTTAAGTCCCATGGGCTTCACCTTTTCATGCAGTGCCTCTAGATCCATTATCAGAACTCCAGTGACTCAGTGACGATTGCTGCATCCTTAGCTAAAACAAGATCTGTAATCTCAGGGTTGCTGACAGATGCTCCACAATGACTTTGTTCTATGACTCTGCCTAGTACCCAATCCATGCATGTGTTGAAAAGTGATGGAGCAAGCACACAGCCCTACCTCAGACCTGTATTCACAGGGAAGAAGCTGGACACGTCTCCTCCACACTTCACAGCACTCACAGTTCCGGAGTACAGGAAATTTAATACACTAATAATCCTTGCAGGACTTCCAAAGAGACGCAGAAGATCCCAGAGTGCCTCTTGATGCACCGAGTCAAACGCCTTCATGAGATCGATATAGGCTGCAAGCATTCCCTGTCAAAACTCACGTTGGCACTCCACTCAGTTGTTGACTTACCAGGCGTGAACCCTCACTGTTCAGGTCTCTGGTGTTTCAGCATGTGAGTGCGGATCTGCATCAGCAGCAAATGGGCAAGCACCTTGCCTGGTATGATGAGGAATGTTATTCAATGGTAGTTGTTGCAGTCTTGATGGTCCCCTTTCCCCTTCCAGATAGAGACGACCAACCCCTTTTTCCAGTCAGGAGAAATGGTACCTGAATGCCATACAGCAGTCAATACAGCATGCAACCCACGGATCATGGCTTCACCCCCAGCTTTGAGTAGCCACTTTGCCACAGCCTCTTTGACATCTTCAATGGAGAGTGCAGTTTCGTCAATGGGTAGATCAGCATCCAGTTCTGCAACCCTGCTCAAAGTACTCAGCCCAACGAGCCATCTGCCCATCTACGTCCGATACGAGGCAACCATCTGCTGTTCAGATAGCACTCACCTGAGAAGTAGACTTGGAGCAGAGTTTCTTCAGAGCTTGATAGGCAGGTCTCAGGTCATTAGCATTTAAATGACACTTGCATCGACATCCTCAGCAAGACCCCTGACATACTTCTTGTCTCTTCTCAGGTGAGTTCTAGTCTTACGTGACAGACCCCTGTACTGGTCATGGCTCTCAGCAAGTCTGGCAGTGCGACTCTCCTCAATACTTTCCATTGTCTCCACCAAGGTGAGGCCACTCCATGACCTCAGGCGCTCCCCAATGCATTCCTTGGCAGCCTCAAGAGTCTCACGTTTGAAGGTATCCCATAGCTCTTCTGGGTCCACACGGGTGTCGAGCACTCCAAACGGATTAGAGACTGTCACTGAATACTCATGGGCACATGTCAAGTCCTTCAGTTTCTCAAGATGAAACACAGTGTGGTCACATCTTGGAGGCTTTCTGGACTTGACATGAAGCTTGAGTGTAGCAACAACAAGCTTGTGATCAGTCGCAAAAAACTTGCCACTCCGTAAAACCATGCAGTTCTGGAGGATCCCCAACGAGTACTGACAAGGATATGGTTAATCTCCTACGCTATCCTCCGGCAGTGCTATACCAAGTCCAGCGATGCAGCACTGGTCTCTGATACCAGGAACCCGTGATTCTCAGCCTTCTAGATTCTGCAAAATTCAGAAAGAAAGAGCTGATTTCATTTCTGGTACCAGAACCATGGGGACCAACACATATTTCATAGCCAGCCCTTTCAGTGCCATTGACAGCATTAAAGTTGCCCAGGACAATGAGTGCATCACGACGGGAACACTGGTCCAGTACAGAGTTGAGTTTGGCGTAGAACATCTTCTCTTCAGTTTCACACACCTTGGTAGGAACATACACTGCAACAACGGACATGAAGCCTAAACTGTGGATCAGCCTTAATCGCATTAACCGCTCATCAACCGTTGCTCATGCCAGACCAGTAGTAAGTAAAGCCCTTACTACTGGTCTTGCCACTACCAGGCCTCCTTGTCTCAGAGAGCCCCACCATATCCACTCTCACCCCTCTGAGCTTATCCAATAAATGGGGCAGTTGGCGATCCTCTGATCGCACGCAGAACCCTTCGAAGGTTCACCCCAGGAGTGGTCCAACGTGTAGGCACCACATCTGCAGCGCCACCGGCACCGTGAAAATTAGAAATAGGGCTGGGGGGTCCTCCAGCTCCTCTCAGGACACAGGGCTCGCGCAGGCTTTCCCCTGCATCCGAGATACCGGTAGGCAGGCCCCTCTGGTGCCTCGGCACCCGAGAGGTCTGCACGGTCAGACTCCCCAGCATACCTGGATCGGGGCGGGGGCCAGAGGCTCACCCGCGCCTATAGTCCGTACTCCGACCTCTGCTTCTATCATTGGTGGCGGTTGTGGATGTTTTTTTACAGGGAGGGGTTGCAAGCCCTACCCGAACCAGCTAGGTCAGCCATGGGTAGGAACACTGGTATCTCTAGGGGAAAGAACCCTGGCTGCCCAAAAATGAAGGAAGGGGAGGCACAGATGAGGAGAGACAGAGGGGGGAGTGAGCTATGGGAGGTAGAGGGCACTCACTCCTCACTTGGAAAGGATCCACCCACCACCTCTCTCTCTCTCTCTCTCTCTCTCTCTCTCTCTCTCTCTCTCTCTCTCTCTCTCTCTCTCTCTCTCTCTCTCTCTCTCTCTCTTTGAACAAATGAACTTTTTTAAGTGCAGAATGGGAAATATTTCACTTACCAAACTTTAGGAGGCAGTGTAGAATGAAAATTGTTTTCTTAAGCTGTTCCCCTTCAGTTGATTGGGTTCAACCTCTTAAATTACATCACAATATTAACTTGAAGATTTTACATCTTATATCTCGCATATGCTGCCACACAAAGCATTATGATCTATTTATTCCTATCAAACTTACGTTAATACTATGAAAGTTAACCAGTTTTTTGTATGGCTATATCCAGATTTTCTCATGCTTACCACTATTTTGACTATAGAAGCAAGAAGACATTTCCAACTAGTACATTAGCTTAAGACGTAATTCTTGAAAGGCCAAATTAATCATGGTAACTGTTCCTAGTATAGTAATGAAGCTTGTTCCCTGCTTTCCATCTATCTAAGACTCTAACTCATTCAAGAAGGAAGTTTCAAAACATTTATCCCATTCTCTTGGACAATTTTCTCAACCCTACTCAAGAACTGGCATCTTATATATGAAAAAAAAAAATAAATAAATAAAATAATGAAATAATTAAAATCTCAAGGTCAGTGCCATTTACATCAAATGAAAGATCAAGTGGTCTGAGGTAATCACTTTGAAGATGCATATCATTTATCAACATCATGATTTTGATAAAGATCTAACATAGTATATTGCAAACAATATTTTACAACAATCAATACAAATAAATATAGCGAAGAGCATAAACTTCATTAACTACACAATGTATGTAATTTCTTTTCTTTTGTAAATTAGAAATCAATGCTGACTATACAAATCATTAGTCTATGTGGTACAATATTTCATGTTTATATATTGTATTGCATCCACACTAACTAGTTATTCTGTCTAATGAACTTTATTCCATCACAGGTACACTTGCTTCATCAGGACAACCTCCTTCAAATCCACCACATTATCTAGGAGGTCTGCCTCCTCCACTTGGTTTAATACCTGACAGGTGTCGAAGGGTCTGCTCAACAATTCATCAGCCTGTATGTGATACCAATGGAGTGTCATATGGAAACATTTGCGAATTTGAAGCCAGTCGCTGCAGAAATCCATCTCTCCTAATAGGAGTGCATGGTAACTGTTAATGATAAAAAATATCAATAAACTACTCAAGGCTACAATATTTCAACAATGTGGCATACAGTGTACCTCTTGATTCGAACTTAATTCGTTCTTTTTGGCTGTTCGTAAAATGAAAATTCGAATTAGGAAGCATTTTTTACCATTGAAATTAATGTAAGAATATTTGATCCGTTCCACTTTATTTTAAATAAAAAAATACTACACTCAACCCCACCTATTGCGAGAAATTGGTCTCTTAACATCGCCGCAATACCTAAAAACGCAATAGCCATTGTTAGGAAGTAATTGAAAAACATAAAATTGGTCCTGACCCACTTGAGTGGCAACATGATTTAACATATTGGCACCTTGTTTTCCCCTCATCTCATCATAATTCATAAAAATCCTTCACATTCCAAGAATATAAAGTAAACACAGAAATGAAATGCGTAAGAAAAAAAAAAAAAAAAAAAAGCCAAACGGGCATAACAAAACACTTTGGTGTGAAACTCCCGAGTTCCAATGAAGACTAGACAAGCCTCCCCCGGGTCCCCGCCTCCCTCCCATGCACTAAATACAGGAACACATCGCGTTGTATACCCCCTTCCCCCTCCCTCCGTCCTTATCCTCTCCCATTCGATATGCAAACAGACCGAGTAGGTCGCCCTCCCCACTCTCTCCCTCCTCCAGCCACTCACCATCCTCTTTCCCTTCTCATCCCCCACCCCTCTCTCTCTCTCTCTCTCTCTCTCTCTCTCTCTCTCTCTCTCTCTCTCTCTCTCTCTCTCTCTCTCTCTTATCAAGTAGAATATATTCTCAAAGCATCATTTCCAACTGGAATGTTTTCAAGAAAAGTATAGCTTATTGTATAAAAATGCAAATTATTATATTATCGTAGTTTGCGTAAATGGTAATGATATTTAACAATTTATTCTTCATTGGTTGTTTAAAGTGTTTAATATATCTTCATTAGTAAATAAGTTTGCCAGTGACCAGAGTAGAAGGCCGCATTGACTGCTGTGGTAGGTAGAAAGTGACTAGGGTTGGGGGCCGGAGTAACCAAGGCAACTAGGGGTCGGAGTGACTTGAAAGCCGTTCCCGAGTCGCAATAGAGAGAGGTCACGGCGAAGACGTGCAAGCAAGACCGGTCGACTGGCGGGAAGGCGGCGTCGGCCGCCACGTGTTTTTGTGTTGGAATTTTGAGGCCGCGTTCGGATTGTAGGTCAAAATTCGTTCGCCAAATGTGTTCGGATTGCGGATTGTTCGAGTCAAAGGGTGTTCGAATCAAGAGGTACCACTGTACTTTCTCTCTCTCTCTCTCTCTCTCTCTCTCTCTCTCTCTCTCTCTCT
>CM035223.1:18225055-18243883 GCA_020233015.1 Callinectes sapidus | reverse complement strand
ACAATAATTACAGTATACCAATAAAGATTCTAAATGTATTGATATTAAAAAAAAGATATTAGTTATAGTAATATGTATTAATATATATAAATGCATATATAAAGTATCATAGATAGATATCTATACAATGATGTAGATAATTACAACAATAATAAAAGGATAAATTGACATTAGTAATTTTAGTAGCAGTCCTATATAAATGCATACTAAGAGGTCCATTCATATACATATATATGTATTGACACTAGTGATATAAATTTGTGCAATCAGTACTTGGGTAATAACAGACTTTTCAGTTCGTTTTTACATTAAGATGTACTAGTAGATTCTTTAACATATTGACGTATTAAGTTCCATGTCGTAGTAACTTTGTACATTAATGACTGTCTATATATGATTAAGTTGTGTTAAGGAATATTTAAGGTGTGTTTCTTACGAGTAGAGTGGTGATGTGTTGATGTTTTAGGTGGATGGCTGCTATTTAAATGTTTGAACATACAAGAAGCAATACAAAGTTTGGATACATCAGAGAGTTTTAGGGTATTCATTGTTTTAAATAGAGGTGGTGTACTGTATGTGTGATGAAGTCACTATTGGTTACTATTTTAATTATGATTTTCTTATGTAGAATATGTAGATTATAGAGATGGCAAACATAGGTATATATTAGATTAAGCAGCATTGCAGTAAGCTAAGTAAGAATATACATTGTTTTTATGATTTCACTTGATACAAAAATTTTTTACTCTTAAAGTGCAATTAATTGCATGGGAAAGTTCTATAAAGAGATTCAATACATGGTGCTTAAAAGTAAGATTTTTTGTTAAAGAAACTTTATTTTGTAAACTTGAAGTATTTTTTTAAATTTAATATAATATGGTTGGGTAATTGTTGGTATTTCATAATAGTGTTTGTAAATAGCATACTCAGTAGTACGATTCGTCTGTGTTAACAGTAAGAGAAATGGTTAGGTACCATTCAGAGAATTTTACATGTTCCAATTTGGCTTTGTGAATGAGGTCAATGGGATTATAACCTTGCAATTATAGTGTGAAGTCATCAGCAAATTGCATTGTCTTAAGGTAAATAGAAAAAAGCTCATGTCATTTATGTATAATAAAAATAGAATAGAGTAAAAAATACTTCCTTGTGGAATGCCAAGATGTATAGGTTTGATGCTGGAGGTGGATTTGTTAAGTTATGTATAGTGATATCTGGTTGACAGATAAGATTTTAACCATTTGTAAACACATCCTTGATTGCCATAACAGTGTAGCTTATCTAAGAGAATCTTATGGTAAACTGTGTCAAAAGCTTTGCTAAAGTCAATAAAGATGGCAATTATAGATTTATGGTCTTCTATAACAGCCGCCACGGTGCAGTGGCTAGCGCGTCTGGTTACGAATCCGTGGGCCCGAGTTCGATCCCGGACGAGGACGGCGCGGACCCTACCCAGGTTTTCATCCTTCACTGGTCGATAAATGGGTACCTAGGGCAACCTAGGGAAGGTAAACTGCTGGCCCCATGTCCCGGGGTAAGGGACTATTCCACCACAGGCTCAAAGGCCAAAGAGACGGGAGATGAGCGCCCGGAGCCACGCGCTGATACAGCGTAAGCCCCCCACTTTACTTTTACTTTATAACAGAGTATAAAGTCTGAATTAAATTTATTTATGGCATCAAAAGTGTTAAGCCATGGATGAAAAGCAAACGCATCATTACATAATTTCTTTTAGTTTACTAAGATTAAAAAATAATTTTTTATCAACAATTCAAAAATTTTGGAGAAAATGAATAAAGTGGAAATTGAATGGTAGTTAAAAAAAATATTTGCTTTGCTTCTAGATTTGTGAAGAGATCATTTTTATCACCTCAAAGTGACTGGGAAAACTCCATTTTTAACAGAATCATTAGTTTCAAAAGTGGTTTAGTGAGCAGTTCTTTGCTTTCTTTAATGATTTCAACGGTATCTCATCAACATTTAATTTATATTTATTTTTAGTGTTGTGGTGGTGTGTATAATGTCATTAGTTGTAACAAGAGGAACACTAATGAAGAGTAGAAAGTTACAAGTGTGGTCTTTGAGCTTACACAATTTTTTGGTAAGTTCTGGAGCAATTTGAGAAACGTAAGTGTAGAAGGCATTTGTGATACCGTGAAGAATAATGGATTGAGGCGCACTGCTTGGGAATGTTTTTCTTGTTTCCCTTTACTATTTTCTATTTTCTTATAGATTTCCCATACTTTTTTGGTTTTGTTTCTGAAGTAAACAAACTGTTGTTTATAAAAAAAAAATATTCGGTGTCCTCTATTAGAGCACCTAAGAAGTTCATATAATTGATGTAGTAGTAGAAGGAAATGGTATCTAATTTGTATTGTATGACCCACTAAATTATAGACCTGTTTCATTAACAAGTGTTGTAAGCAAAATATGTGAGATATTAATTAAAGAGAAATTGGTGAGATATTTGGAAGACAATAGAGTTATACCTAATAGGCATTTGGATTCAGTCAAGGGAAATCATGTGTCACAAACCTATTAAGTTTCTATACACGGGTAACTAAAGGAATCGTAAACAGAGATGGGTGGGTGGATGCTGTCTACCTAGATATAAAAAAAAGTTTTCGATACAGTTCCACACAAGAGACTATTATGGAAACTGAAGCACATAGGTGGACTGCGAGGGAAATTATTAGAATGGATGCATGATTATTTGAAAGATAGTGAAATGAGAACTGTGATCTGTGAAGCTACTTCAAGTTGGAGGAAAGTAACAAGTGGAGTACTGCAGGGGTCAGTCCTAGCACCCATAATGTTTCAGGTATATGTAAATGATATGCTGTGTGGTGTGACCATCTACATGAATCTGTTTGCGGATGATGATAAATTAATGAGTTATTAAAAACATTGAGGACTGTCGAGAGCTACAAAGTGACATAGACAAGATTGATGAATGGAGTAAGAGATGGAAACTGGAGTTTAACTCAGAGAAATGTCATGTGATGGTGCTAGGCAAGAGTAAAAGAAGGACAAAATGGAGTTACAAGATGGGATAGGAAGAAATACCCAGGACAAAAGAAGAAAAGACGAGCGGCACATAAATCAACTATTTGGGTTAACATATAGAATGTTAACCAATAGTCCATGGGCCAAGCTCGATATTGGTACCACCAAAGGTGGCAAAACCTTTATGGTATCATTTTGTTTGTAGGACCTATATATGTATATTAAGGCATGATAGCATTTCCATATGAGTAGCTTAATCATGATACATGGTATCTCATTTTTGGAGATATAATTGTCATGACGCCCCAGGGCACATGCTGGTATTTCTGATTTCTCCCTTTTTCTGTTCAAAATACTATTAGAAATTGCCCATGGGCAGTTTTCAATATAAATTTAATTGCTAATTATAATAATAATAATTCAATAATAATTATTTCATAAAAAATTGATTACATATTAATTATAAAAAAATTAATTACCTTATTGTTAAGGCATATCGAGTACTCCAGACGAAGGTGCAAGTCATGGAATCAAAAAGGAGTGAGGACATAATCGACAAGGCAGCACTGCAGATGAGAGGCGACATCAAGAGGCAAGACTATAGACAGACATGGCCACCTCAGATATCAGAAGACATGACCATTCCTACTTCAGTGACCAGGTTCCTGCACACACTGCTAACAGGCACAACAGACTGCTCAAACCCATCTGACAGAGTCCAGCGACTCTGCAGCTCTTTTGCCCAGGACCTGGTATATGCCATTACCAATGGTAAGGTGAAGCCAACGAAGCACATCACTCTGCCCTTTGCTGTGAAATCACTAACTGGAAACATGGAGTTGGTACATATACTTAATCGGCTTGGTCACAGCTTGTCATACTCTCAAGTCGAGGAAATAGATACAGCCTTGTGTCTCCAGAAGCTGTCTCTCTCAGATGGCCAGCCTGTACTCCCCAGAGACATCCATGCCGGAGTCTTAACTACATTGGCCTGGGATAATATCGATCAATTAGAGGAAACTGTCAGCGGGAAAGGAACATCTCACAGGGTGAATGGGATTGCAGTCCAACCCAAATCCCAAAGTCCCGAGGCAATGAATCCAGAGCCTTGTCTTCCAAAGAAAAAGAAGAGAAGCATCAATACTGAATCACTCATGCTCCCAACCTACAATGCTGGTGCGCGTGTAGGCCCGCCTGAGATCCAAGGCATAAAGGGGGACACCAGAGACAAGCTACAGCTGGCAAAGAAGAAGAACCTGGTGTGGCTACTGGCCCGCATGTCTATGTCAGAAGTCCAGAACATCTGCAGCTGGACTGGCTTCAACATCCTCAGCCGTGATGAGGTCACTGTTGTCAAAGATACTGTGGGCTACCTACCTACAATCAATGCGCCTGCAACCCAGATGTCTACCGTGAACGAAGTGCTAAACCAGTCCATCAACATCATGCAGTCTCTTGAGCTGAATAAAATAGTCTGTGTATTCGACCAGGCCTTGTTTGCCAAAGCTGCTGAAGTAGTATGGAAGCACCCAGAGAAGTTCAAGGGCATCATTCTCAGGCTGGGAGTCTTCCACACCATATGCACTCTGCTGGCAACCATCGGAAAGAGATTCCAGGATGGCGGACTGGGACCTCTGTGTAGAGGCAGGCGTTATTGCTGATGGTTCTGTTGCTGGAGTGATGGACGGCCGGAAGTACAACCGTACAATTAGGCTACACAAGTTACTTTATGAGTCGTTCATGCGGCTAGCATGGAAAGGCTTCCTCCCTTGGATCGAAATTAACCACAGTGATGAGCAGGTCCACTTGGAAGAAACTCTTATAATTGTGAACGGCCTCTGCGAAGATGTTTCTCAAGCTACTGTCCGTGAGATGATGGCTAATCAGTCTTGCAAGCATATCTTCAAATTGTTTGAAGTCTACCTGTATTACCTGAGAAAGGAGAATGGAGCCCTCTCAGCCTTCTGGATGTCGTATGTAGACATGGTTGAGGTGATGCTAGGATTGATTCGGGCATCTAGGGAGGGTGACTGGAAGCTGCACCTTGAATCAATTCGTGAGATGATTCCCTGGTGTTTCGCATACGACAAGCTTAATTATGCACGCTCCCTTCCCTACTATTATGCACAAATGTCCCGCATAGCCATTGACCACCAAGATGTGCATGAACAGTTCATGCAGGGCCAGGGATTTTCTGTGCAACTTGGAAGTGGCAACCCCTTTGCCAGAATCCCAGTCGACCAAACAATTGAAGAAACCATTAACAAGGACACACAGACCCCTGGTGGAACAAAACGCTTCAGCCTAAAAACCAGGAGCCGTAAATAGGTACTACTTGACATCTGAGTATAGAAGCTCATACCTGAGGAAGCTCAGAGATATGATTGGCAGAAACAGTTCCCGGCATTTCAATCATCCAGATATGCACTTCCCCAGGACAAAGAAAGACGAGGCAGATGTCCGTGCACTTCAGGAACTAATGGAGAACACCTGGGTCAATCCACTGAGCCATAATGAAACCGAGTTGGTCAACTTGTCCTCTGGAATCCTGGCCCCATCAGATGTTGCCAGTGACTTGCTAAATGCTCACCAAGTCGGAGAAGAAACATACCGATCATTCAGGAAAGATCGTTTGGAGAAAGTCACCCAAAGCGAGATTCTATGACAAGATGAAAAAAAACAGAACCTGAAGACCTTCAGCAACATCAACAGAAAGAAGGTTGGCAAAGTGCAGGGGCAACAGATCATCCTGAAGGCAGATAGAATTCTTTTTGCGCATATGATTGTCATTGCTCAGAGCAGAGAGATACTTATTAAAGAGGTACTAGCACACCCATTAGGACCACTGCCATGGTCACTAGCAAACAGTGATGGTTCTCTACGCAAGACAAACAAAGCTGCATTAGCAAGAGAGCTCGAAAAAAATGTGTCACCAACAGAAGACATTCCTACACCTTCAGCATGTATCATTGATGGCATGAGTCTGGTCCACAAACTCAAAGGAGATGGTAAGACATTTGCACAGCTAGCAGATTCTGCACTGTATCGAGCTCTGCATGAAGGCACTGACAGCGCCAGAATTGATGTAGTTTTTGACATCTACAAGGAGGAGTCGATCAAGAATGCTGAGAGATGCAACAGAGGTTCCAACACTGGCACACAATGGAAGAATATTGCACCTGGTCATAACATACTGCAGTGGCAGAAATTCATCAGAACCCCAGAGAACAAGATGTGCCTCATTGAATTCCTGATAAACCAGTGGAAGCAACCTGTAAATAGGGAGAAGATACAGGACAAGTCACTCTATGTGACATGTGGAGATGCATGCTATCTATTCACCAAGGACCAGTGGGCTGAAGTCCAAACTTTGACGACAACACAAGAAGAGGCTGATACACGAGTTCTTCATGCCTGGCATGCTGCAAAGGCTGGATACAGATCTATAGTCATCACAGCTGATGACACGGATGTGCTGATACTTAGTATCTGCTTTAGCAAAAAGCTGGCTTCCCCACTGTACCACAAGTCAGGTACAGAGAACAGGACCCGTTACATCGATGTATGCAAGCTTGCAACCTCTTTGGGCGAAGATGTCTGTCTAGCTCTTGTTGGATTGCACGCCTTCACAGGCTGTGACACAGTTCGTTTGCAGGTCGCGGAAAACTGGGTGCACTGAAGCTTTTGAGAGAGAGCAGAACCTACAGACAAGCCTTCCGTCAGCTTGGTGAGGAATGGAATGTTCCTACAGACTTAATCGACAAGATGCAGGAGTTTGTGTGCCGCATGTATGCAACCTCCACTACCATCTGCGATGTAAATGAACTCCGCTATCACCTCTTCCTTGCAAAACCGGGAAATGTGGAGTCCAGCCAGCTGCCCCCATACAAGGATTGTTTGCACTTGCATGTTCTTCGTGCCAATTACCAGGCTGCAATATGGCGGCGCTGCCTTGAGAGGCACCCTGTTGTTCCAGACCCAAAGAGCTGTAGGTGAATGACGGATGAGGAAGGCAACCTAATCATTGAGTGGATGCGTGGATACCAGCTCCTGAGACCGTGTTGCAGATGCTGTCGTGCAAATGTGTCCGTGCCTGCAAACTTCCAGACTGTGTGTGCCTGGTGCACCAGCTGAAATGCACATATATGTGCAAACTGCAGACCTGCACAAATCAGAGGGAAGAAGATGAAGATGACGAAGCTTGTGAAGAACCAGAATCAGATGATTCGGACACAGACGAATACTAGTATTGTATTGTAGTACTGCTTTAAAAGGCAAATTATAATTTTGCTAGGTGACTACTTTGTTATGATATAGTATGCATTAATCTACTGTCTAAACTGTTTACAACTGTTTACTGTGCTTTATTCTCTCATATATTCTGTAATAACAAGTTATCGCATATTAATAGAGTAAATGTGTTGGTATTATTATTCCGTACATTTGTAGTCTCAGAAGTTGGGATTTATGAGGTATCATATTCAATGCTTGGTTTCTATGACAAAGCTACTACTTTGGGATTGCTATCATAGCAAAATACCATCTACAGATATAGGCCTTTCCAAAATACATCACTAGATTTTGCCACTTTAAGTGGTACCAATAATCCAAAAATCAGGTCTTGGCTCATGGCCTACAACATCAGAGTGGCTTTCCACTACATGGATAAGGATATGATGAAAAAAATTCTAACTAGTACGGTATGTCTGAAGTTGGAATATGCAGGAGTGGTGTGGTCACCAAATGCAAAAAAGGATATAAAGAAACTAGAAAGGATCCAAAGAGTAGCCACAAAAATGGTACCAGAATATTATTAAGGGAGCTGACATATGAAGACAGATTAAAAGAAATGGGACTGCTAACTCTACAAGATAAGAGAGAGAGAGAGAGAGAGAGAGAGAGAGAGAGAGAGAGAGAGAGAGAGAGAGAGAGAGAGAGAGAGAGAGAGAGAGAGAGAGAGAGAGCTAATAACTCTATATAAAATAGTAAATGGTATGGAAAAGCTGGACACGCAAAACCTGGTGATGATGGAAGAAGAAACTAAACAGATGAGAGGACACGCAAGAAAGATCAGAAAGAGTCGGTGTCTAAAGGACACAAAAAAGTAGTTTTCCACATAGAGTTGTGGACACGTGGAATGGATTAAAAGAGGAGGTTGTCACAGCAATCAATGCACATAAATTCAAGGAAATGTTGGATATATCTCCGGAGATATGGAGACAGGACAGTATGAGCCCCGCTCGAACCCTGTATAATACAACTACACACACACACACACACACACACACACACACACACACACACACACACACACATTATGCAGTCATACCTCTACATACGAGTTTAATTCGTTCCACAACTGAACTCGTATTGTGAAATAGCTCATATGGTATAACAGGATTTCCTATTTAAATACATGTAAAACTGAATAATGTGTTCCAGCACGAGAAAAACATTGAAATTAAAGTTTGGTAATACCGATGTACACTGAAAGAAAGTTAACATTAATAAGGAAAACAGTGATAAATGGTATTTGTTATTAAAATAAACATTATAAATACAGATATTCAAATAAATAAACAAATAATGTAAATATCAAGTAATAAAAAAGTGTACATAGGTTAACTCGCACGGCGGAGGTGTAAGATGGTGGCGGAGGAGGGGAGGAGTGAAATCAGCTGACAAGTATGAAATTTCCATAATAAACATAATGAAATTAACACTAGGTTTTTTTTTTTTTTTTTTTTTAATCTTCTCTGCCTTATAATTTTTTTGTATTTATTATTTTTTCATTCACTGTGAACTAGTGGTGGCTTGGCATAAATAAATGCTCGCGGCTCGTATGGCGAATATTTCCTCGCATCCTGGGCAACGATTAGGCTCCTTTTTCCAAGATACAAGCTGGGAAAGGAGCCTAATCGTTGCCCAGGATACGATAGTATATATATATATATATATATATATATATATATATATATATATATATATATATATATACTCTACATACTAGTGCTTCAGGATACGAATTTTTCAAGATACAAGCTGGAAAACGAGCCTAATCGTTGCTCAGGATACGAGGAAATATTCACCATAGGAGCCGCGAGCATTTATTTACGCCAAGCCACCACTAGTTCGCAGTGAATGGGAAAAAAAAAAAATAAATAAAAAAAATATATATATATATATATATATATATATATATATATATATATATATATATATATATATATATAATGTGCCAAGACTGGCTCAATGAAAGAAATGTTGATGGAAGCCATACAACAATACTACACGAGTTACAGGATGGCCATGAGGCAGACTTCAGAAATTACTTGAAAATGAGCATAAACACTTTCTATGTTTTGCTAGTAAAGGTGGAACCATATATAATGAAAAAAAAAAACACAAACATTAGAAGCAGCATAATGGCAGAAGCTCGTTTGGAAGCAACACTGCGATTTTTAGAAACGGGGAGTACACATTCGGCCTTGCAGTGAGTACACCGCGATTTTTAGGAATGGGGTGTACATTATTCGGCCTTGCAGTACAGTACACGCATATTCAAAACAAAGCTTGTCCAACATCATCCCAGGAATATGTCGGGCCATATATTTTCTTTTTGATGTCATCAGTCGTCACAGCACTATCATTTACCCTTAATTCTGCAGCAATAGCCTTCAGTGCTGTTATGCGGTTTTCTCTATTCTTATAGGACTTGAGCTTCACATTCCATAGACATGGATTCTTACGAATAAGTTCAATTAACATACTTGTCAATGCTTTTGCCCAATATATAGTAGGTGGCTCACTAGGGTTCTCCGGGTTAGACATTGTACGTAAGCTGTTAATCGTGTTACAAGGACTTGGAATGTGGGAAGGAAGCCAGCTATGGGTTCACAATATCAACTTACGTCTGGCAGGGTCGAAGCTCCACCTACCGGGCACCACCTTGGTGATTTTGTTCGAAGGGCACTCGGGCAATTTGAAGGTTTGCCCGTCAAATGTGCCCGTTAGCAGGAAAGCCCGCTGACCAGGCCCACTCTTGTGGACAGCTTAAGGATTCATAACCAACCACCAGTCTTACCCAAAGACACACCCTTGCCAGTATCTCCTCTCTTTGCCATCGTCAGGCACCGCGCAACAATTAGCATTTTTGTCGTTGTTGTACTCGATAGTCGATAGTATTCGAAAGTTCTCGTAAAATTATCGAGTACATGAAGTTCGAGCACGAGTACAAATACAGTTCTATGAAAATTTTAAAGCTGAGTGCGAGTGCGAATACATGTACACGATATTGTGTACTCAAGTACAAGTATGAACACGATTACATGAACTTGAACCCAAGCCTGGTACATCATATTTCTCTCAAATTTTGCCCCAAAAAGTCCTTGGAAGCATAAATTGACGAAATTTGGAATCGGAAAGACGAGGGATCGCCCAAGAATTCAAATGAGCGATACGTAGAAGCAGAAGCGAGCAGTGATGAGGTTTATCTCCCCTCCCCTGGCTTATCGCTTTTCCCTTAGTCATACACACTACTATCAGTGATGTACCATCAAGGTTAAATGATAAAAAGTGGAGAGATTTACACTAAATCAGGCATCACCAAATAACCCTGGTATGTCCAATTGCTTTGAAATTTTAATATGCTGTTTGTTGGTCTTAAGGTATGCTATTCTGTAAATTTCATCAAGTTCTAGTGAATGTAGGAAAGACTCAAATAAAACGTTTTTTTTTCTTTTTACTTAAATTTCACAATTTTTTTATTTTTATTTTTTATTTTTTATTTTTTTAGAAATTAAATACTTTGAAGAAAAATAATGTAGAAACTTTGTTCATACGTCTATATTCTTTTTTTTTCAATTATATTTTTTTTCGAAGGAAAAGAACAGGTCAATTTCTTAGCACTTTAATTACATTTTCTCGTGATATTTTGAAAAATCTTATTCCTACAAAAAATGTATTTTAGTTGTAGTTGAAAATGATGCTTGACAAAAGTTGATCAAAGTTTTTACCGATCTAGTGTTTTTTTTCCTTTCGAGTGTAAAAAACAATAGATATCGAGATATTGGTTTCTAGAGAATTTTTTCATCATTTCATCGTTTTCTTGCTATTTGATTTGATTGTCTTGAAATTTTCATGTATGGTTGTGAAGACATTGACAACTTCCTGGAACATGATGCAGGATGATGAAGCATTCGATCCCCTATTTTTCATATTTATTTATTTATTTACTTTTAGAAAATATGACTCACATTTGTGGAAAGGTGTTTTCTTTCTGTCAGTGCTAGTGGCGAGTAACCTGACACTATAGTTACCCTATAGCCAGGTTTGAGCAGCTCCACACTGATGTTACAGACGCCAGCCGCCTTTCCACCCCTCAACTTTGCCACAGCCTCGTTGACATCGTCAATGGAGGGTGCAGTTTCGTCAATGGGTAGATCAGCATCCAGCGTCTGCAACCCTGCAGTCCGGAGCTGTCCACTTGGAGGATCCACCGCGAACAGCTGCTCAAAGTACACACCCCAACGAGCCATCTGCCCATCTACGTCCAATACAAGGCAACCATCTTCTGTTCAGATAGCACTCACCTGAGAAGTAGACTTGGAGCAGAGTTTCTTCAGAGCTTGATAGGCAGGTCTGAAGTCATTAGTATTTAAATGACACTCGACATCCTCAGTGAGACCCCTGACATACCTCTCCTTGTCTCTTCTCAGGAGAGTTCTAGTCCTACGTGACAGAACCCTGTACTGGTCATGGTTCCCAGCGAGTCTGGCAGCGCGACTCAATACTTTCCAGTGTCTCCACCGAGACCTCGAGCGCTCCCCAGTGCATTCCTTGGCAGCCTAAAAAGTCTCACGTTTGAATGTATCCCATAGCACTTCAGGGTCCTCAAGGGTGTCGAGCGCTCCAAACCGATTGCAGACTGTCACTGCATACTCTTGGGCACATGTCAAGTCCTTCAGTTTCTCAAGATGAAACACAGTGTGGTCACATCTTGGAGGCTCTCTGGACTTGACATGAAGCTTGAGTGTAGCAACAACAAGCCTGTGGTCAGTCGCAAAAAACTCGGTATTCCGAAAAATCCTGCAGTTCTGGAGGATCCTCCAATGAGTACTGACATAGATATGGTCGATCTCCTTCGCTACCCTTCCGGCATTGCTATACGAAGTCCAGCGGTGCAGTGTTGGTCTATGATTCCAGGAACCCACAATTTTCAGCCTTCTGGATCTTGCAAAGTTCAGAAGGAAACAGCTGTTGTCATTTCTGGTACCAGAAGCATGGGGATATTTCGTTGCCAGCCCTTTCAGTGCCAGTGACAGCATTAAAGTCGGCCAGGACAATGAGTGCATCACGACAGGGACACTGGTTCAGTACAGAGGCGAGTTTGGCATAGAACATCTCCTTCTCTTCAGTTTCAAACACCTCGGTAGGAGGACACACCGCAATAACAGACAGGAAGCCTAAACTGTATTTCAGCCTTAATCGCATTATACGCTCATCAACCGGAGTAACCTCTACAACAGACGGCTGCAGTCTGCTGGAGATCCCTATGGCCACCCCCTTGACATGGTGGGCATTGCTCATGCTGGACCAGTAGTAAGTAAAGCCCTTACTACTGGTCTCGCCACTACCAGGCCTCCTTGTCTCAGAGAGCCCCACCATATTTACCCTCAGCCTACCGAGCTCATCCGATTAATGAGGCAGTCGGTGATCCTCTGAAAGACTCAGGACCTTCCAGGAGCCCACACGTAGAACCCTTCGAAGGTTCACCCCAGGAGTAGTCCAACTTGTAGGCGCCACATCTGCAGCCCCACCGGCACCCCCAAAATTAGAAATAGGGCTAGGGGGTCCTCCCGCCCCTCTCAGGACACATGGCTCCCGTAGGCTTTCCCTTGCATCCGTCACATCAGTAGGCAGGCCCCTCTGGTGCCTCGGTACCCGAGAGGTCTGCACGGTCGGACCCCCCCAGCATACCTGGATCGGGGCGGTGGCCAGAGGCTCGCCCTCGCCTATAGCCCCTAACCCGACCTCTACCTCTAATATTGGTGGCGGCTGTGGATGTTTTTTACAGGGAAGACAGACTCCAAGAATTTTTCCGATTTATAAGACGAAGAGTAGGGAATAATTAGGCCCATTAAAGACAACTGATGAAGAGCTGGTTAGTTCTGGGGAGAGGATTAGCAAAATAGTGAATGATTACTTCTTAACTGTCTTCACTCAGGAAAACATTAGTGAGCAGATCTTCAGAGCAAAGGAGAGTGAGAAGCTGACAGATATTCCAGAAAATAAAGAAATGGTAGAAAAAAAAGAGATAGGTAGACTAAAAAGTTCAAATCACCAGGATCTGATGAAATATATCCTAGAGTACTTGAAAATTGCAAAGAGCAGCGGTCTTTAGGAGGTCATTAGACATAAGTGAAGTTCCAGATCTATGGAGACAGGACAATGTTGTGCCGATATTTAAGAAAGGGGATAAAATGTTTCCATCCAATTATAGACCAATCAACTTAAATTCAGTTGTAAGGAAATTAATGGAATCGATAATAGCGAAGAAAATCAGAGAGTATCTAGACAAACATAACTTGTTCAATCACTTTCAACATGGTTTTACAAAAGGAAAGTCGTGGCTTACAAACTTGTTGAGGTTTCATTCTAAAGTGTATTAGGCAATGGATAATGGTGAGAGTTATGATATCATGTACTTGGATTTTAGTAAAGCATTTGATAATTCCAGTCTATTTTGTGTGCATACGGACAGCCATAATTGGTTGTATTGGCAGCCCTGTGGTCTGGGGACCGGAACTATGCATAGCCCGGGCCAGACGTTCTGCCACACGCTCCTTGGTAAGTGTTGGAGCTTCCTCACTATCAGCTTCTCACCCACTGTATGACCTAGCTAGGCAAGCTAGCACAGTAACTACATCCTAGGCTCAACACCAAACAATAAATGCATTACAGACTTCTAATACTGATGTACAATGGGAATGAATGGATGGAAATGAATTTTCTCCCACAGATTTCCAGTTTTATCTTGCTGGTCATGGTATATCATATGGACTCGTCCATGATGGCAGCATAGAGAGTGACTAGTTAAGGTTGTTTTTCATTGAAGACATAATGGCTCATATAGTCAAAGGAACCAACAAGCTTTAAGGCTTCATAATAGCAGGTAAAATACTTCACCCACACTCGTTTCTCCATATAATGCACATTTATCTCCTCCATAGTTGGAAAATTGGAATGTTATGTATACTGTACAATAACAGAGCAATGTCAAATTGATTGGTAGTAACTGCAGAGACACGGAAGCTACAAAGTGAGAGGGAAAATGTCTGGTGTAAGTGAATGACATGGACAGCTGCCGTACAAGGGCAGGTGGGATGTTGTATGCAAAAGTACCAACATAAAATTGGTATAATGGCTTATTTGGGCAGTTGTGTACAGTTATTTTGTTTTTGTTAGAAAATATGTTTTGTTTGTGCAAGGAAGAGATAATATTGTGCTACTTTTATATACATATAGAGAAAATATAGTCTGTACTAGCTTGATAAATTTGGCAGTATGAAATATCTACAGAAAGGTTAGATAAACAACCCAAAGATATATTTTACAAGAAAGTTAAAGTAAACAATATAGAATCATGGAAGAAACATTCACCGTGTGTCGGAAATAATAAATAAGAAGCGGAAGTCATGTAGTAATGTTCTACATTTTTCTTCCTCCGCAGCACCACTCTTGCGAGTGTTGCCAGATAATGGAGTATACACTTTTTTCTCTCTCTCTCTCTCTCTCTCTCTCTCTCTCTCTCTCTCTCTCTCTCTCTCTCTCTCTCTCTCTCTCTCTCTCTCTCTCTCTCTCTCTCAACTTTCCGTTTTCTGATTTATAAGTATTTATGAGAACTACCGAGCTACCAAAATCTATGCATATATTAATGCCATGTGATTTCAAACATCAAAATAAGCTAAATTAAAGCAACAAAATAAAATTCCTTACATTTACAATGACATCCACCATGGGATCGCCTTCCCACCTGACAGGAAAGGACTCGCGGAAAATCAAGCCTTACAGGTAACACTCAGATATGGCATTTGTATCATTGAAATTATCTTGAGATGAGTATATCTATCGTTAAATCAAGAATAAATGTAGTTGGGGGTTGTGTTATGGTATATACAGCCATATATTCAGAATGCTGATATAACTTTCGACGGTCAGAGGCGGCTCTATAACGGGGCGAACCTTGCCTTAGCATTTACGAACTAAGCAACAAACAAGGTAAGAAATGACATAAATGGACTTAAAAAAAAAAAAAAAAAAAAAAAAAAAAAAATCTTCTGCTATGGCCGATGCTATTAGTTATGACAGTTTGTAGAATACAACCCTAGATAAGGAGAAATAGGTCTCACAGATAGTTGCTTCTGCGTTTCTTTCTTGCTGATTTACGTTCTTGGCTGCTCCATCATCTCTCTGATTCTAGTGTTCGTTAATTCGTGCCCGTAAGGACATTTTTCTCTGACAAAGTTAGATAGAGAACCATGGCGTGGCCTGTCTCTTAAGGCCTGAGAAGATACTGAAATGTCGATGTTTAGCTGAGTGACTGAGATAAGAGCTCCTCCACCGCTTTTTGTTGGAGGCGGATGCTAGATGTTGAACTTTACGAAGGGAAAAATATTTATATTAAAAGTTTACGTGGACGTAAACGCTGAATGATATTGCATATTTTAGCGTGCCTATCAAGCTGTGACGCAACAACGCAGAATTTTAAGAATGGCCTCTGTGGGGGAGGGACTTTAATTTGACGAAAGTTATATTCAACAAGTGATAATTTAGAATACCAAGGTTACGTTGAACGAAAACAACTGCGAACAAAAAATTTCAAAAATATTCGTAAAAAATTCTTAATGTCACCCCTTCATGAACTAGAATTCATTGCCCGAAGTTTCAGTTTCATCGTTGCCGTATGTCGGAAAGGTACGTTCTCTGAGCAGGAACAAATCAAACAATCTACATCTCACCCATCAGATATCTGTGTAGTGCTACACTGTAATTTACTTTTTTACAAAATTATATATATATATATATATATATATATATATATATATATATATATATATATATATATATATATATATATATATATATATATATATATATAGATAATATATACAAGGGTATTTCTTGTTTTGTACGTGTTCTTTATGTGAGAATTCGCTGAGATGCGATATTAGAAATATTACAATTAGAAATATTACAATTAATTGAAATTGTGCGATTTGTTCGCTAAGATGGAATTTGCCCCAATTGCATTTTAAACAATGCACTGGATGCGTAGTTTCGTTGACTGCCGACAGGCAGCCGCTCCAGCTCCCAATTTTAACGTTTACAACCAATTCATGTGTTTACAGTCACAGTCAGTCCAGCCAGTTTACTTTTTCGTTAAGATGGCCCCGTAAAGTCCTTCTTTTCTGCTACACTCTAATGCAGACTGAATTTCAAAAGAAAAAAACATCAGACCAGACATTTCACTCAGTGTCATTGGAAATGTTATATATATATATATATATATATATATATATATATATATATATATATATATCTATATATATATATATATATATATATATATATATATATATATATAGAGAGAGAGAGAGAGAGAGAGAGAGAGAGAGAGAGAGAGAGAGAGAGAGAGAGAGATATTAGACCGTTCCAAACTTCGAGCATGCAAAAATGTGCCTGATATGATAATATAGTGACCTGTCAGCCATTGCACTATTGTCACACTGCTCTGAGCTCCCTGTACTCACTCCTCTTAACTCTTTCACTGCGATATGCAACACGTCACGGCACTAGAAGTAACGAAATCTTCATATATATCGACAAGAAAAGGGAAAATTAAGGAAAAAAAGGAAAAAAAGAGTTATCAGTTTCTCTTAACTGATACAATCCTCAGAAATATCAATGGAGAATGAAGAAAGACCTCAGAACGTTTAGTAATGAAACCAACTCGCAGGAAATGTGTTAAGAGAGAGCAGCAGTGTTTACAAATACAAAGGAAAAGTAGTTCAGAAGAAGATGAAGACATTGATCCAGATTTCAGAGACTCAACTGAGGAGAGAAATCTATACTACCCCCAACCAAGAGGATATAATGAGCTCATCGAAGATCTTGGTCCACAAAGTCAAAGGAAGAGCTTTTGACGTCAAGATGGAAGTGTGCACATATCAGGTCGGAGAAAGCATCACCAGGATTTTTCAAGCTCTTTCACTTGTCAACATGAGCTTTGTTTTTGTCACAGTATGACCAGTCTGTTTGAGGCAATTGGAATTACCTTCAACCTCCAAGAGTGACCGGTCTTTATCGACAGCTCTTGCAGAAGTCTCAAAGCAGTGCTGCTTCATAATGGGAATATGTATCCATCTCTCCTTCTCGCTCACTCTGTCCAGCTCAAAGAGGAATTCAAGAGTGTCAAGATCTTATTAGATGCCTTGAAATATGAAGAGTACTGTTGGGAGGTTATCGGAGACTTCAAAATAATGGCTTTCCTGATGGGTCTCCAAGACGGCTTTACCAAGTATCCTTGTTATCTTTGCCTTTGGAACAGCAGGGATATCATGGCCCCTTACCTCAACTAAGTTTAGTGTGGGGAAGAACGACGTCAAATGGAAGCCATTGTTGGATCCCAGAAAAGTATTGTTTCCTCCACTCCACTTAAAACTGGGCCTTATGAAACAATTCATCAGTTTTCGAACATTGCCAAGGTTTCTTCCCTAAGCTGTCTGCAGCAAAAGTTGAAGTTGGTGTCTTTATTAGTCCACAAATAAAAAAGGTCATGGAGTGCAGGGAGTTTCCCCAAACTCACAAGGACAGAGGAATTACAAGGCCGAAAACTATGTGGAATTTGTGGAGACCTTGGTAACAAACTACGGCAATGGAAGATGTCCCTCAAAATCCATATCTTTGACGTTCATCTTGATAGATTAAAGGTGAACACGGTAGTGTACTCCGAGGAGCAAGGCGAGCGATTCCACCAGGATATATTGAGTTTTGAACACCGCTACCAAGAGTCCTATAATAATAATAATAATAAAAATAATAATAATAATAATAATAATAATAATAATAATAATAATAATAATAATAATAATAATAATAAAGAAAAAAAAAAACATTATGAGAGACTAAATTTTGGGGCTGACTCGTGAAAGTAATCTATAAAATAAGCGTAAGTCTAGAACTTCTTATTTCTTATGTGTTTCTATTGTTTCACTTGTGTAATTCTGGAATGAATAAATACTACTATTACATTAAATGTGGTTTTCTATCTGCTTTGTGCAAATCAAACTTCAAATTTGCCACTTTGTCCCTATGAGAATAGGTAAATTTCATGAATATCCTGGACACAAAAGCAAAATTAGAAATGAATACAAGTATTTTTTTTCATATTTTCTAGACATAAGAAAATAGAAAATAACAGATCCAACTCAAGGACAAAATCTTTGTTACACCGTGTACTCGAATAACCATTTGGAATTAATAAGTTCGACTATTGAGTCTCACTGTATTTACACCTTACTTCCATAAAGGTTTACAATTATACACTATTTTAACATGTTTACTTTAATAATCAGATAAATGTGTTCGTCGTCCAAAATAAAGAATTTGGGAGGGCCATAACCTCATCACCCCCCCCCCCACCCGTTATTATCCATTCTTTCTTATTGGAAAAACAATTCTTTTTGTGTGATTTTTGTTTGTGTGATACCTGTATGACCCCACATCTCGCACAAAACGAGAAATATATATATATATATATAT
>CM035223.1:18212940-18222940 GCA_020233015.1 Callinectes sapidus | reverse complement strand
TCGTTTATGCGCCTCCCTATTCAGCAAAATACCGAAGGTACAGTAATGACACGGAAGTCTTTTTTATAAGTATTTGAATTAATTCATCGAATACTTTACATGGGATTATGACCAAAATTCTTGTTTTCCTGGTTGTGAATACTTGAAAAATCGCATATTTCTAAAATCGGTCTTGTGTTTATCAAAACGGGAAACAGAACGTGAGAACGCGAACAAGAATACTTTATATATATACGGAACTTGCTACTGCATGATACGTCTAACTCTCAGGTTTAGACGCATGCTTCGTGGGTGTACCGCTGGACGTAGGATGCAGCAATAGAACAGGGACCAGATTTGGTCCTCGTTATCTACGTTGCGAGTCTCCGCAAAGGCCCGTGAACCAAGGTACTGGCGTAAACCCGTTCCTTACGCATAATGTGGCTGATATAGGAGACGTCTTCATCAATCTGTACAAGTGAGTAGTAAAATCCGTTTGAACACATGTAGTAGTAGTAGTAGGAGTAGTAGTAGTAGTAGTAGTAGTAGTAGTAGTAGTAGTAGTAGTAGTAGTAGTGGTAGTAGTAGTAGTAGTAGTAGTCACATTCTTCCATTCCTTTCTTCTCGCCAGTCTGCCAGAAGCGTGCCGTAATATCCGGGAGCAGTTCCAAAGTATCATCAGTAATAAATGCATCCCTCTTACCATGGGCGGCGACCACACCATCTCATATCCAATCTTGCAGGCCATGAAGGTGTGGAAGGGAAGCCTCCTCCGGAAAACTTCCTGGGTGAAAGGATGCTAGTTGTGATCTGAATTTTACTTCTTTGATACGATAAAAATAATGAAAAACTAAATGTCTGTGTAAAGCAAGACCTACAGTAAATTTTTGCTCTCTCTCTCTCTCTCTCTCTCTCTCTCTCTCTCTCTCTCTCTCTCTCTCTCTCTCTCTCTCTCTCTCTCTCTCTCTGCCTTCAGGACAAATATGGACCAGTAGGACTTATCCACGTAGACGCTCACCCAGACCTGCAAGATGAAGTGTTAGGTAGCCCCATTGGACATGGAACACCCTTCAAGAGAGCTTACGATGAAGGCTTGCTTGATTGCTCCCGTGTTATTCAGATTGGCCTGCGAGGCACCGGATATTCATCAGACGACTGTAACATCGGCAGGAATTTGGTGAGTATGGATCAATGTTTGGCTCAAAAATAATGAACCTGTGACTTTTGCCTTTTTGGTTATGTTGACAAAAAATATTGAAAATTCAAATCCAAACAATCCAATCCAAACAATATATGTATATATATATATATATATAAAATATATATATATTATATTATGATAGTGTATTATATATATACTATTATATAATATATATCGCTATATATATATAATATAGAGATATATATATATAATATATATATATATATATATATATATATATATATATATATATATATATATATATATATATATAATTTTCACACGATTGTTTATATCAGTTTATTCATTACTGTTTTATATATAATTACAAGTTCTTGAATATAGATATTTGAAATTAACATGTGGACTGATCACTAGAATAGATATCTGAAGTCATATTTACCAAGCTGGGCACTTGCGTTGTGGCTTGCATTACTGCTTTACTAAGGCACTACGAAATCGGTAATCAGTACTACAGTAATGCAAAGATTTTCAAAGTAATGCACTACTAATGACACATCAAAAATTAGTGTTACCATTTGCGTTACAGTAGATTTCAAAAGTTATAGGGTGGTTCATTCCCTGACACACACACACACACACACACACACACACACACACAAGAATAAGTATAAGTTCTTTCAACTTGAAACTTGCAGGGTATAACTAAATTATCGATGCCGATTTTAGGTGAACAGGTGTCATAACGGCTGACAGTATGATATCATAAAGGTTTTCATTACATCAAAACTTTCTGTGGTGTCATTTCATTTATTTATTTATCTATTTTGTTTTATTTTATTTTATTTTATTGTAGAAAGAACACCTGCTTTTAGATTAAAAGACTTCAATCATATATATATATATATATATATATATATATATATATATATATATATATATATATATATATATATATATATATATAAGTAATTTAACTTTTATTTCAAATTCGCAATTCGTAATGGCCATAATCAAGGCCATAAGAAGCACGTTTTCCGCGACGTCGCGCCGATCGCTATTTTTCCTTCAGCAAGTTTTTTACTTTATCGAAAAACCTCTTTAGGAGGTACAACAGCCTCCTATCCAGCTCTGCGGCCGTGGTGAGGCTATTGAGCTCGGCAGGGGACATCTTGAAGCCTAAAAGATCCAGCCTGAACAACCTGAACTTTGAGAGCTTGGTGTTCCTCAGGAACAACTTAGATCTCCTGGGTTAAGGAATGGTGCAAGGTGGAGGAGGAGGAGGAAGGGGAAGAGAAGGGGGAAGAGGAGGGGGAGGGGAGGAGGGAAGGAGGAGGAGGAGAAGGAGGAGGAGGAGGAGGAGGAGGAGGAGGAGGAGGAGGAGGAGGAGGAGGAGCCTTGATTTAAAAAAAAAAATTTACCGGCATTCTTTCTACGATATCCTTGTAGTCTGGACTCTTGTGATTACCCAAGAAGTTTTAATCACATTTTTGAAGCTAATCCAAGCATCCTTTTCTGCCTCACCAAGACAGGTCTCGAAGTTTTTTTTTATCATTCGTGAGCTTTCCTATGTCTGGAGTAACAAATACTCCCTCTTAAATCTTGGCGTCCGAGAGACCAGGGAACTTTCTGCACAAATACATGAAACCATCTCCTTCCCGTGGCAAAGCCTTTACTGTTTCATCAGACCCAGTTTAATATGCAGTGGTGGCAGTAAAACCTTTTTACGATCCACTAAACTCTCTCGCAAGATGTTTTTTGTCCCTGGTGTGAGTGAATCCCTACTAGGCCAACGTTCCCGAGTTCAATGCAGATTCCTGGCTCTACTGTCCCACTCACACAAAAAGCATGGGAATTTCGTGTACCCTGCTTGCTGCCGCACTAACATACATACAATCTTCAAATCACCACAGATCATCCAGTTGTGATCTTTGTAATTGATCCTGTCCAAAAAACAACCAAATTTTCATAGGGCTCTTTCCTGATCACTGAGTATCCTACAGGAATTTAAGCATACTTATTGCTATTACGCAAAAAACGGCTTTAAGACTTCTTTTAGATGAATCAATAAAGATTTTCCATTCTTCATGGGTTTAACATATACCAACATTTTCTACGAGTCCTTTTGGATTAGTGCAATACACTAAGTCATTTTCCTGGTCAAAATAAGGAACGAATGCTTTCTCACAATGATGATACCACGAGAATGATGTACCATGAGCTAACAGATTCTTAGATTTAAGTCTTGAGCCTAAAGGCTCTGTTGATTCCTTTGCCAGTCCTAGATCCCTCACCAGATCATTTAGTTCACTCTGATCAAACACTTGAGGTTCATTGTTCTCATTTTCATAGGAGAAATCTGATTCATCGTTGCTGATTTCGGAGCCTGAACCTAGTTGTACATCGTCCAGATATGTTGGAGGTGATAGGACTGGCACATATGGACCATGAGGAATAGGTCGGATAGGCAATATTTTTCCTTGTTTTTGAGCTATACCCACTTTGCATGTGCAGAAAAAGAAATAATCACTGTGGTTTTTCTGCTACAGCCATATCATTGGCACACCGAAGCGCATTGACTTCTTCTTACCTCTTGTCCACTGCCTCAGTTTTTCCACACATATTGAACAAACTACATGAGGAGCCCAGTCTTTATCTTGGTCACCCAGCTTCACTCTAAAGTTTTATTTATTTATTTATTTATTATTATTTTTTTTTTTACGAAATTCCGTAATATTTCACACTTGCTTCTTTACAACAAAATCTCCACAGACGTAACAATAGCTAATATGACTCTAGAATCCATCTTACATGCTATTCTGGGATATAAGGTGGCTTAGTTACTAAGCGGGGGAGGCCAGACTTCGCTTGCCTTTAAACTCTCCGTAGGAGGCTGCGCTTTAACACTACGTTAAAATTCAACAATTCGCGAGCAAGAGGGTCTAGTTCCAAGCTAATAGTGTCAAATGACAGGTAATATTTTTACAATGCATATAAGAAGTTTACAGAATGGGGAGACAAGGGGAAATACAGTAAATTAAATTCAAATTGCAATGAAACAGTGTGGGATACACACACTCACGCAGCCTGCCAATACTCAAGGATATTATAATGAAGGATAAAGTGATCGAATTGGTGAAATTGAGGAAAATGATCATGCCGTCAGTGGACACTAGAGGGCAGCAGCAGTCTAGAGTAGTGAAGGGAATGGGGACCCCAGGCCAGCTGTTGACGCCACACAACGGCAACGGTCCACCATCACATTCAGAATGTCCCACGAACAACAAGTAACAGTTTTTGCTGCTTTTTTAACAAAAATTAGCAACTTGTCCACGGATGCGCCTTCATCTGTTCCCCAGAGACACTAGAAGGTATGTAGTGGTAGATAATGATAAGTGAATAAATATGACACATTTAAAGCCATTCTATATATCGGAGTATCTGCCTCACTGAGGAAACGTTAGGTAAATATCGTTAATACATTTACAAATCTAGCCTAACCTTATCCAGATTGCTCAAATTGTTCTGACATGGGGACTGGTTTACTGTTGAGTTGAATTTTATTGGCAATGACACACATTTCACTTGCAGACGAATGCAATGGCTCCAACGCAAGCTGACTAGAAAGACCACCACCTTGTTACCATGGCTTAACAATGCAGTCCCACGTCTCACGGGTAAGACAGGCATACATGTATGTGTGTGTGTGTGTGTGTGTGTGTGTGTATATATATATATATATATAATATGAGAATATATATATAGATATAATATATATATATATATATATATATATATATATATAATATATAGATATTATTATATGTTGTGTTTGGTGGCGAGTGTTTATCACTCACTACAGCTTACACACGTACCTGCAATGCGTTATTATGTTGTAATTGTGTGTCTTCTGCTTATATCCCATTCTCGTTGCTTCTGGAGGGATGATGGAGACAGTGAGATGAGCCAATGAAGGTTTATTGAAGAGTACACATGGGCTTACATGTCTTTTCTTTGTCTCTCTCAAGCCGCTAGGGACGCCAGTTGTTATAAACTACACAACTTACATTATAAGGCACTTAATCCTATTTTTAGGTCTCTATAAACATACAAAAATATTTGATTCCTTATAATATCTTTGGATCCTCTTGAGGTATACTTAATTCCTATGTTTGTATATAAAGGAAAACAAGGTTCTTTAATGATAAACATAACTAAACTCATTTTACAAACATATCACTTCCTTTCCCCTGTCAAGGAAAAGGGCCTTACAAATCTAAACGCTCTGGAGGAACTCCTCTAGTTCCTCGAGCTGGAAGAACTCTCCTATCTACACTTTCAGAAGGAGTAACAAACTCAGAAACAATTGGTTGTTCATGCCTATTTACATCATTACTCTCCAGTGGTACTGTTTCTACACTGCTTTTGTTGTGTTCTGGATCTACTTTTTGCTCTGGAGCTGTGTAAGGTCTGAGTTGATCGACATGACGTTTTGAAACTTTTCCATCAACATCGACATTGTAGTGTAATCGTCCTAGGTCTTCCGTAATGTGGCCTGGGACCCACTTCTCATTTGTATTGTATGAGCGTACCAATACTGGTGAAGAAGGTTGGTACTCACTTACTGTCTGATGTTTAGTGACTTGTTGCCATTCTCTATTATTTTGTTGGATGTAGAAGTCTGGTTTGATCAAGTCTAGTTTGTTCCTAATTCTTCTACCCATTAATAATTGTGAAGGGTTGTCCAGTGACACTATGTTCGGAAGTTCTATAAGACAACAAGAACTTGCTAACATGGGTGACAACATCTGCGGATGTTGCACTCCTGCATTTCATGTTATGTTTGAACGATTGCACAAAGCGTTCTGCTTCTCCATTAGTTGCAGGATGGTAGGGAGCTGTCTTTGTATGTTCTATACCATTTACTCTTAGGAAATCAGAAAATTCACTAGAGCAGAATTGTGGTCCATTGTCAGTCACAATGCGGACTGGAAATCCATGAGTGGCAAAAATTGGCATTAATGCTTTTATGGTAGCTTGTGATGTAGTTGAAAGCATAGGTACTACTTCTGGCCATTTACTGTAAGCGTCAACTATAATCAGAAATGAATAACCAAGGAAGGGACCTGCAAAGTCTATATGTAATCTCTGCCAAGGTTTTCTAGGATATTCCCAAGGGTGCATGCGTGCTGGCTTGGGATCATTCTGAAATGCTGAACAATTTTGGCATTGCTTCACACTTGATTCTATCATTGCATCTATTCCAGGCCACCATACATAAGTCCTAGCTATTGCTTTAGATTTTACAATACCGTGATGGTCTGCATGTATTTCATTCAAGACTTTCCTCTGCAATTCTTCAGGAATAACCACTCTGGCTCCCCTTAGGATACATCCCTGTTCTACTGACAATTCAGACCATACTCTTAGGTAAGGTTTCCTCTTCTGGAACTGTGTTGTAGCCAGTAACTAATGACTGAGCAATACGTGACAACACTGGATCTTGCTTTGTAGCATGTCTTATCATTTTAGCTGTCATAGGTAAGTCATGGCATTCTACTAAGAGTACACTGCCGTCGTGCTCTCTTGGGGCACTTTCTACTGGCAAACGGGATAATGCATCTGCATTTCCCATCTTCTTTGTGGAACGATATTCTATTTCGTATGAGTAGGCTGCTAGTGTGATTGCCCACCTTTGCAATCTAGCTGCTACTAATGTTGGTAGACCTACTTTGTCACCTGGTATTGCAAGAAGGGGTTTGTGGTCTGTGACTAACGTAAATTTAGCCTTTCCATACAAGTACATGTGAAACTTAGTTACGCCATAAACTAGAGCTAATCCTTCCTTTTCTATTTGGGAATAATTTTTCTCAGCTTTATTAAGTGAACGAGAAGCAAATGCAATGGGTCGCTCTGACTCGTCTGGCATAACGTGTGCAAGTACTGCCCCTAAGCCGTGTGATGATGCGTCGCATACAAGTTTTACAGGCAAATCTGGTTGATAATGTGTGAGAAATCTAGGTGATGTAATCTCTTTCTTTATGTGGTCTACTGCATGGTTGCATTCTTCATCCCAATTCCATTCTGTATCTTGTTTCAGAAGGTTATACAGGGGATGAGCTAGGGTAGCTAAGTTAGGGATGAATTTGTTGTAGAAAGTAATTAGTCCCAAAAATTATTTCAATTCATCTACATTTTCTGGTGTTTTTGCTTCTCTTATAGTTCTTACTTTCCCTGGGGTTTTGTGGATACCATGTTCATCTACTTTGAATCCCAAATATTCAACTGAAGCTACAGCAAATTGACACTTGTCTTTGCGGATCCTCAGTCCAGTTTTCCGCAAGGTCTCAAGGACTAACTTGAGCCGTTCTAGGTGTTGAGCTTCATCTTTTCCTGCTACTAAGATGTCGTCAACAAAACAGAATATGCCTGGCTGTCCTATGAACAATTTGTCCATTGTCTGTTGCCATAGGACTGGGCTGCTAGCTACACTGTAGGGTAATCTTTTAGGTCGGTATAAACCTAGGTGTGTGCTAAGGGTACACATCTCCTGGGAAGACTCATCCATTAACAATTGTTGGAAGGCTTGCCTTAGATCTAATTTAGAAAATACCTTGCAGTTACCTAGTGCAGCAAACATGTGATCAGGTTTTGGAAGAGGGTGTTGAGCCACTTGCAACTGTGGGTTTACCGTGACTTTGTAATCCCCACAAAGTCTAATACCTCCATCTTGTTTTACTACTGGAACAATGGGTGTGCCCCAGTCTGAGTGACTTACTTTTTCCCAAGAGCCATTGTCAACAAGTCTTTGAATTTCTTGCTCTACCATTGGTTTTAAAGGCAAGGGAATTTGTCTTGGGGGGTGAAATTTTGGTTTGGCATTAGGTTTAAGTTGCAGGCTAGCACATGCATTTACTACTGTTCCTATTCCATCTTGGAAAACTTCTTTGCTTAGTTCAAGTAGTTGAGATAGATCTTCCTTCAAAACCTTTGCTTTTACACTGCATATTTTGGACCAATCTAATTTAATATGTTGGAGCCAATTTAGACCCAAAAGACTTCTATCTTGTCCTTCTACTACAACAGCAGACAAATTTTTGTATTCTTTTTGTCCATAACAAACATCTACATCTATAGCACCCACTACCTTGATGTCATTACCACCAAAATCCTGGAGTTGCATTTTACAGGGTGTAATTTTCACATCTGGTATAGACTGGGCAACACTTTGAGATAATATTGTGACATCTGCTGCTGTGTCAAGCTGCATGCTTACAGGTTTACCATTTAGTGTTATGTCAAGCATAATCCTTTTCTGAGAATTTCCAGAGTTAATTTTGAAAGCAAATTGCAAGTCAGTGTCATTATTGCTCTCTTGAGAAACACTATGACTGGTTACATTTGACTCAGAGGATTTTGCCGTAACATACACTCTTTTTTTAGTTTTACACATACTGGCAAAATGACCTAACTTTTTACAGGCTGAACATTCCTTTGAAGAAGCTGGACATTTATCTTTTTGCCATGGTGCATGACTAGTATAACCACATCTATAGCATTTCCTATGCCCTGCAGTCTGTTGGTTACCTTGCTGTGGTTGTGCTGGAAAACTTGGTTTGTTTCTAGCTGGCACTGTGTACTTTCCTTCTGTCTTGGGTTTGACACTCTTTTTAACTTGACTTATCATAGGTTTAGTTGACTGGTTTAAGTGACTATTACCTTCAATTATTTTTGCTTGTCTATCTGATGCCTCCAATGCTCTAGCAAACTAACATTTTCTCTAGAGTTAGGTCTGACTCCTGAAGTGCTTTTCTCCTCATGTGACTTGAAGAACATTTCTCAATCAGCTGATCTAAAATTGCATCCTCAGTATCATGGAATTCACAGGTTTCTGCTAGTTTCCTAAGTCTAGTCACGAATGCATCCGTGCTCTCATGTGCATTTTGTTTAACCTGTCTAAACAATACACGTTCATACCTTACATTAGTCTTAGGTGTGAAGTGTTTCTCTAGAGCTGTTTGTACCTCGTCGTAGGTCACTAGTGGTGCAGGAAGTGTGCTGAATATTTCTTGTACCTCAGGACCAGCAACATGTAGAAGTAGCGCTCGCTTTTGTGCGACGTTTGTGACTCCTGTAGCAACTATGTAGAACTGGAACCGTGTCTTCCATTTCTTCCATCGTATAGCTACTGAAGATGGATCCTCTACCAAGGAAAAGGCAGGGGGCTGCTCCACGTCCAAGGGCATCTTGTTTGACCTTGTCTAGCTGTCCTTAGGGTACCGTAGGTAACGTCCGCTCGTCGCCAGATTATGTTGTGTTTGGTGGCGAGCGTTTATCACTCACTACAGCTTACACACGTACCTGCAATGCGTTATTATGTTGTAATTATGTGTCTTCTGCTTATATCCCATTCTCGTCGCCAGATTATGTTGTGTTTGGTGGCGAGTGTTTATCACTCACTACAGCTTACACACGTACCTGCAATGCGTTATTATGTTGTAATTGTGTGTCTTCTGCTTATATCCCATTCTCGTTGCTTCTGGAGGGATGATGGAGACAGTGAGATGAGCCAATGAAGGTTTATTGAAGAGTACACATGGGCTTACATGTCTTTTCTTCGTCTCTCTCAAGCCGCTAGGGACGCCAGTTGTTATAAACTACACAACTTACATTATAAGGCACTTAATCCTATTTTTAGGTCTCTATAAACATACAAAAATATTTGATTCCTTATAATATCTTTGGATCCTCTTGAGGTATACTTAATTCCTATGTTTGTATATAAAGGAAAACAAGGTTCTTTAATGGTAAACATAACTAAACTCATTTTACAAACATATCAATATCAATATATATATA
>CM035223.1:18197690-18212840 GCA_020233015.1 Callinectes sapidus | reverse complement strand
CGGTATGGGAAGGGAGCCTGCATGGAGACTCGCGAGGCGTAACCGCCAGGAGTGGCGCCGTAGGGTAGGCGAGGCAACGCGCCCCCCGGCGTATACCCCCCATTGATATATATATATATATATATATATATATATATATATATATATATATATATATATATATATATATATATATATATATATATATATATTATATATAATTAATATATTATATATATAATATATATATATTATAGATATATAGTAAAAAGTTTTAGTTATATAGAGATATCCTATCATATATATCTATATATCTGTGTGTAGTGTGTGGTGTGTGTGTGTGTGTGTGTGTGTGTGTGTGTGTGTGTGTGTGTAAGTAGGGAAGTAAGTAAGTAAGTAAGTAAATAAGTAAGTAAGTAAGTAAGTAGCAAGTAAGTAAGTAAGCAAGAAATATTTGCTGCTAATATCACTGCTAGTACATAATTATATAATGTGTCAAAGTAGCAATAATTAGGCACGGTCCATAGAGCAGAAGCTCTTTGATGGATATTTTTTTAAGTTCATACCATGATGTAGTAGCATACAAGCACTGCATGCTGAAATAATCAAACAATTAAAAAAAAATGCACCATTAATTTGTGTGAAAAAAACTACAATTTAAAAAATCATATGTAGAAGGAGAAAAATGTACCATAAGAACAAAAATATCAATTGCAAACATATATAATAAATGTATACTTATCCAATCAGTAAAGGGAAAATAAACGTGATCGGAGGAGACTATAGTAAAGAACTATATAAACAGATATAAGTTACCAAATTTACTGAAGTACATGATAGGCCTGAATTTTTTTTTCTTATATACATCAAAAGTAACAGTTGTAAGGAGAACTTTTTTTCATCAAGAGGTAGAAGTTGAAGAGTTGTGGCCCCTTTTAAACAATTCGGTTCAGATTAAATCAATATCATTATTTCTAGTTTTTAGAAAATTATCTGTTAACTTGAATATTGAGTTGTGTATTTGATAAAAAAAAAATAACAATAACGTTAAATATTTATGAATAAAAGAAAGTTTAATAACCCTGGCCTCGGAAAATATATAGACAGTAGAATCTTTTTTTTTTTTTTTTTTTTTTGAGAAAAAAAATATATATCTTGAAGCTTTCTTTTCGGCTGTGAATAGACTATTCAGGAAAGATGGCTACGTACAGGCCCATATCGAAATACAATATATTATAAGGTGTGGGTAACAAAGTGTATTATATATGCCGATTACAGATTCTGTAATTAGGATTCTATACAAAATTCCAGTATTTTTTTAGACTTTCAAACATTTTTTATTCATGTGATGTTTACAATTCAAGTTTTCAATTCCAATTCTAATTCAAGTGTATTTGTGTGTGTGTGTGTGTGTGTGTGTGTGTGTGTGTGTGTGTGTGTGTCTGTGTGTGTGTGTGTGTAAATCCTTTTTCCTTTTTTTTTTTTTGGTTCCACTTAAACATTTTTATATTATGCAACACTATCTGGCAGTAATCAGAACAGTTTTGTACAGTATATCCTTCTCCTCTCCTCCACTAAACCTCATCTTCTTTTCCTTACCGAAACACAGGTGTCTGAAGCAACTGACAGTAGCCCCTTTTCTGTTCCCTCCTACTTTCTCTATCCTCATTTTCGTTCCAAAGCTTGATGTTGCGTCTATGTCCGCAACGACATAACTTGCTCTCGTGCCCACGCTCTTGAATCTTCTGAGTTTTGCACCATCTGGCTTTGACTTCAGAGTCACTCTCTAACTAAATTTTTATTTGCTGTATATCTCTCACCTAACTCCTCTGACTATAAAAAATTCTTTGACCACCTAACTTCTAAAGTGGAACACATTCTGACTCTTTCCTTTTGCTGAGATCTCCATTCTTGGAGACTTCAATCTTCACCACCAGCTTTGGCTTTCTTCTCCTTTCACTGACCATCCTGGTGAACTTGCCTATAACTTTGCTATCATACATGACCTAGAGCAATTGGTGCAACACCCTACTCGTATTCCTGATCGTCTTGGAGATACATTCCACATTCTTGACTTTTTCCTAACCTCTAATCTTTCTGCTTATTCTGTCACCCTGTCTTCTCCGTTGGGTTCCTCCGATCACAATCTCATATCTCTATCTTGTCCTATCCCTCCAATTCCTCCACAGGATCCTCCAAAGCGGAGGTGCCTCTGCTAGATGGGGAGACCTGAGGAGGTATTATGCTGATTTTCCTTGGAATGATTACTGCTTCCGTGACAGAGACCCGCCTCTGTGTGCTGAGCGCATAACAGAAGTTATAGTGTCTGGGATGGAGGCGTACGTTCCTCACTCTTTTTCTCGACCTAAACCTTCCAAACCCTAGTTTAACACAGCTTGCTCTCGTGTTATCCATGATAGAGAGTTGGCCCACAAAAGTTACTTGAGCTTTCCATCACCTGAGTCTCACGCGCTTTATATTTCTGCCCGAAATCATGCCAAGTCTGTTCTTCAACTTGTCAAAACTCCTTCATTCACAGAAAGTGTCAAAATCTTTCCAGATATAACTCACCTCGAGACTTCTGGCATCTAGCCCAAAACATCTCCAACAACTTTACTTCTTCATCTTTCCCTCCTTTAGTTCAACCAGATGGTACCAATGCCATCTCATCTATCTCTAAAGCTGAACTCTTTGCTCAAACCTTTGCTAATAACTCTACCTTGGACGATTCCGGGGTTGTTCCTCCTTCTCCTCTCCTCTCTGACTACTTCATGCTACCTATTAATTTATTAAGATCCTTCGAAATGATGTTTTTGCATGCCCTCGCTGGCCTAAACCCTCGGAAGGCTTATGGACCTGATGGGGTCCCTCCTATTGTTCTCCGAAACTGTACCTCCGTGCTTGCACATTGCCTAATCAAACTCTTTCAACTCTGTCTATCTACATCTCCCTTTCCTTCTTGCTGGAAGTTTGCCTACATTCAGCCTGTTCCGAAAAAGGGTGACCGTTCTAATCCTTCAAACTACCGTCCTATTGCTTTAATCTCTTGCTTATCTAGAGTTTTTTAATCTATTCTCAAAAAGAAGATTCTTAAACATCTATCACTTCAGAACCTTCTATCTGACCGCCATTATGGCTTCCGTCAAGGCCGCTCTACTGGTGATCTGGCTTTCCTTACTGAGTCTTGGTCATCCTCTTTTAGAGATTTTGGTGAAAATTTTGCTATAGCCCTAGACATATCAAAAGCTTTTGATAAAGTCTGGCACAAAGCTTTAATTGTCAAACAACCCTCCTATGGCTTCTATCCTTCTCTCTGCAACCTCATTTCAAGTTTCCTTTCTGATCGTTCTATTGCTCCTGTGGTAGACGGTCATTGTTCTTCCCCTAAATCTATCAACAGTGGTGTTCCTCAAGTCCTATCACCCACTCTCTTCCTATGATCATCAATTATCTAAACCAAACTTCTTGCCCTATCCACTCCTAAGCTGATGATACTACCTTGCACTTTTCCACGTCTTTCCATAGACGACCAACCCTTCAGGAAGTACACAGCTCACGCAGGGAAGCCTCAGAACGCCTAACTTCTGATCTCTCTAAAATTTCTGATTGGGGCAAAGAAACTTAGTGTTGTTCAATGCCTCAAGAACTTAATTCCTCTACCTATCAACTCGACACAATCTTCCAAATAACTATCCCCTCTTCTTCAATGACACTCAACTGTCCGCTACTCCTACACTTAACATTCTTGGTCTATCCTTTACTTGTTATCTAAACTGGCAACTTCACATCTCCTCTCTAGCTAAAACAGCTTCTATGATGTTAGGCGTTATGAGCCGTCTCCTCCAGTTTTATTCACCTCCCCAACTGCTAACTCTATAAAGGGGCTTCATCCGTCCATGCATGGACTATGCTTCACATGTTTGGGGAGGCTCCACTCATACAGCTCTATTGAACAGGATGGAATCAAAAGCTTTTTATCAACTCCTCTCCTCTGACTGACTGTCTTCAGCCTTTTTCTTATCGCCGCAATGTTGCCTCTCTTGCTCTCTTTTACCGCTATTTTCATGCTAACTGCTCTTTTCATCTCGCTAACTGCGTGCCTCCCCTGCTCCCGCGGCCTCGCTGCACAAGACTTGCTTCTTCCTCTCACCCTTATTCTGCCCACCTCTCTAATGCAAGAGTTAACCAGTATTCGACATCTTTCATCCCTTTCTCTGGTAAAATCTGGAACTCTCTCCCTGCTTCTGTATTTCCACCTGCCTATGACTTGAACTGTTTCAAGAGAGAGGTATCAAGACACTTATCCCATTTTTTTGGCTACTGAAACTGGATTTTCCAGGGACCGGCACTACAGTGGGCTTTTTTGTTTTTATTTTTGTTGCCCTTGGCCGCCTCCCTTCTACATGAAAAAAGTTTTTTTTTCTTTTATTTTAAAGCATTGTTTATGATAGATAAACTAAAAAAGCAGGCTGACTCACCTCTACCAAGTCACAGCCAACAAGATCCAATCCGCGGCATCCACGAACAATCTCAAGTGCTTGGATGCTAGTGAGTCCTCCTACTTCAGGCGTTCCTAGAAGACAAGTTTGTGGAGATTAGTGGATTATTCAGTCACGTCTCTTTCATATGGATTCCAAGTTAAATAACTATCTCTCTCTCTCTCTCTCTCTCTCTCTCTCTCTCTCTCTCTCTCTCTCTCTCTCTCTCTCTCTCTCTCTCTCTCTCTCTCTCTCTCTCTCTCTCTCTCTTTCTCACCAGTGCCGGGACAGTAGCAAGGGTCGATAGCATCAATATCAAAGGAGAGGTAGACTGGTCCCTCTCCCATCTGTTCTCGCACCTCTGCCATCAAGGGTTCCAAAGACTTGTACCAGCAATCCTGTGCTCCCACCACCCGAAACCCCTACAGTGATAGAACTCATTAGCTTGCTATGATCTGTACCTACAGAATGGTATAATTCATTTATGCCTGAAATAACTTTTTGTCCATGGATGACATTGGTTATTTGAACGAACTTATCCTAAGTGTAATTTCCTTTCAGAATTCCCTGCATCTGATCAGAGTTGCGAACAAGATTGAGTTGGCTCGCTCCTCCCACTAAGTTGGCCCCTAAAGTTCAAGGGGCCAATACAGAAAACACAGCTGGACCCATGGTAAGACTTTCCTCATACAGTCAATATTATCAGGAAACATGAAGCCTGATTGTCTTCACCATTTCGTGGTACAAAAGTGCTATATAGAACTCTATGACAAAGAAGGTAAATGAGACACGCCAAAAACAGGACAAAGAACGACCCAAGGTTATCAATGCTGCAGAGCTGTATTCCCTATTGGCTAAATAGCACTGTATTTAATATTTTGATTACTAGCGTCGATACATAACTTCTTTCTGTACAGCTCTCCAAGCTCTTCTCGTCGGTGTAGTCTGTTTTATCCAACAGTTCAGAGTCACTCAATCCAACTAGAATATCCTCACGGGCTAATAAGTCTCGAACAGGCGGGCTTGAGCTCCTTGGCAGTCATGTAAAATCTTAGAGATAATCCATTTCTGGTCATACCTCAAATCTACGCCAAACTCGGGAGGTTAAGATATCAAAGAAGACAAACAGTTCGTCTCAGATAAATTTACATAATTAACATTCTCTGTTAATATTCCTACGGCTTTTGCGAGTACCCACAAACATTAGTATAACAATCTTAGTGTAGAATAAATTTTGAAAATACTCTTAATTTCTAATATTGGTCTGCATTTTATTATAATTACCATGGTTGCTGTAGTTAGAACTATTCTCTCATAATGTATGGACTAAAATATCTCTTGACATTTATGTCATAGTACAGTAAGGGTGCATATCATTGTATACTTGCATGAGTTTCAGGAAGAATTCATTAAAGTAAAACATCAATTAATGACTATACCTTAACTTTGAAGAACAATTAGATTAATGTGATTTATTAGTGTGTTTGTTTAGTATTTCCTGATGTGTGCTTTAAATTATTATTGTTTTTGAAGTATTGATTCTTTAATTGTAATATTTTGTACTGTTCACGTTCTTAGACCTATTTTTGGATAATGGTAACATTTATACTTCTTAGGGTCTGTTCACATTAGCGGTTTGTCCCGCGCGGTTCAAACCGCGGCTGTTATGTTACCACGTAAATCAATGGAGCTATTCACGCACAACTGCGTCGTTTTTCCTCCCGCTAGAGAACCGCAGAGGGTCGAGATCCACCGTCACCCGCATGCACTTCAATAGAAGCAAACACATTTGGCGGTTTGGTGGCGGTGTGAAGGCCACATTTCCATTGGCTAGCACCCAGTGATCCCAGCCAATCAGAAGAGCGATGGGTACGTTGCCATGACAACCAGCATAGCTCTCCACGTGGTGTGTTTCCTTTCTACATGGCAATCTTGCAGAAGTGCAAGTTGACTTATATTATTATTATTACTAATATCTGGACAGTTTACCACTGGAAGGCTACCGAGATGGAATGTACTGTCTCTTCCTGCGCCGTGCCCGTCGCCAATGCAGGAACCAAAGGCTTGCTGCTTCTTCTACGTACATGTTGACACTACGCTGTGATTACAGTGGCATGATGGGTGCCGCGCCTCCCGCCCAGTGAAACCGCCTCTCCTTTTCAGTCTAGCGATTCGTCCCGCCTCGGATCCGGCGCGGGACAAACCGCTAGTGTGTTCAGGCCCTTAGTGTGTTTAATGACATTTACCCAATAACATGGAATTGGTTGCACTTTAATTTTCAAACGTAATGGAACTCTAATCGCTTTGTGTTTATGCATTATTTGTTTATTTTACTTTATTTTCATTAATTAATTCATTTATTTATTTATTTATTTTTTTTTTTTACTGTTGATTAGAGTTTTTAAAATTAACTTAGAACGATTTAGAGGATCCAGCAGGCAGGCCTTTGAATTTGACCTTATTACAAATTATAATGACAATTAAAAATAAATTTGACGTGGACTGGATTCTCCTTTAATGGACTTGTCAATGTGAAACTACCCCTTAAACGTCCAATGCATTTATGATGTTTGTCTGTGCAGATTGTAATATTTTTGGTTCCTGGAATGATGAATGCAGAAGTGATCAGGAAGTAAAAACTAGAGCGTATCACACACTGATTTTGAGGTTCCTGATTATGCTTGTTTCCTTGAGTCATTTTACAAATTGTTAAACTTTTTTTTTTTTCAGTTGATGTACTGTTTTGTGCTTTCTATCTATATTCTGGAATTTCTTTACAACCAGTCGATGTTGATAGGTGTTCCAAAGTTGAAATACGCACTTGGTGAATACAAAGCTTTGTCGTCGTTCTTCTTATTACAGTAATTACAATGCAGTAAGAACAACCAACTTATTGGCAACAAGCTCTGTGTCACCAGTAGGTTTTAACTGAATTCTAAATAGGATCATAATTACTATACTTTAAAATATGCATCAAATTAACCTAATTCATATGTACAGTGGCCGCCAAAAAAAAAAAAAAAAAAAAAAATCTATACACTAAGGACTTTCGGACAATGAAACTAAAAGATACAACTTGCATGTATTTTATTTTTACTTTAGAGTTACACTTAGTATTTAGTCATGTTCCCTTTGCTCCTAACTACCATCTGGATCCTTCTGGGCATCGAAGAGGCGAGTTTTGTGAAGTAGGTGGTGTCCATAGTAACCCAGAGCTTCATTAGCATCTCCTTCAGGTCTTGGATACTGACTGGTCGCGATTTCTCAAGTTCATTCTTCATCAAATTCCAGGCATTATCTACTGGGTTTAAGTCTGGGGAATTGTGTGGCCACTCCAAAACACTTATATTATCATAAAGGATTTTTTCACTTTCTTGGACTTATGGGCAGGTGCACCGTCATGCATAAAATGCTCACACTCGAATATCCCAAAAATCGAACATGTGATCCTTCAAAACATCAATATAATTGTTTCATGGTTACATTCTTGGAGAGGAACTAAAGTCCACCCCTGTCCCTGTTACCACACCATCACACTGACAGCGTGTTTTACTGTTTTAACTGTGTACAGCGGGTCGTATCTGGACACATCACTGGGGCGACGAACGATCTTGGAGTTGCCCCTGACCAGCCTGAAGGCGCTTTCATCACTGAACATCACTTTCTGTTACTGCTCTGATGTCTAATCCTTGTATTTCCAGCAAAAATAAAGCTTTTCTTCTTCATTGCCTTGGTGGGCAAGGGCTTCTTGGTGGCACGTCGAGCTAGCAATTTCAGGTCCTTCTGCAGCCTATGTCGAATCGTTCTCATCGCGACGTTTTTGAGGAGACTAATACGTTGATTTTTTTTTTTTTTTTTTTTTTTTTTTTTTTTTTTTTTTTTTTTTTTTGAGACCAACAGCTGTTATAGTTGGATCTGATGTCACTTCTCGTTTTAGGATCCTGTCAGTGTGAGTAGAGATCTTAGGCGCCCCAGATCCCTGCTTTCTTGGTGGTACCAGGAGGGTGTGCAGCGCCCGCTTTTTTCAGGCTGTAAATGGTCATCCTCTTCACCTCGAAATCTGCGGCCACACATATCACTGACATTCCCTGCTCTAATAGAGCAAGGGCGCGGGTCTCTTCTTCCATTGAAAGTTTTTTGCGACCCATTCTAATCACTAGAAGGGAAGGAGTTGGAGGGTGTCAAAGTTGAATGAATGAATTAATTAATTAATAAATTAATGAGGAGTAGCCTACAAACAACCCTCTTTCATCAAGTGCAGGAGGCGTCTAGTCTATTGGCAAACGGCAAGGATTCTAAGAAGGAGCGGTCTACGTTACTTAGTTGCCGCTACCAAAATTGAAAGTGTGCTACCAGCGTTACCAAAATTTGTTAGTTCGTTACTACTGGCCGCTATACCCGGGCCCGCAACCTTTCTTTTTTTATATTTTTTTTATTTTCATTTATTAGGTAAATTTTATAATCTATCACATGCTGATTTCGAATTTACCACTGAAATCGCTATCACATTAAGTTTTTTTTTTTTTTCACAATATTCAATTCTGTATTTCCTTCGATCCTGCATCACATGAACTAACTCCATTCGCTTCAGTATAGCTTTTGTTATTATCTTGCTACTATTTCTATAGTGTGCCGCTTATGTTCCTTATTTTATGCAGTTCTTATTCTCCGTAATTATTGCTATTGTTATGAGCCCTGCGTATTTGCTAGGGACTGAGACAGTCTTTGAAGTGTAGCCTAGTGGCTTGAGTATTGGCAAGGATTCTAAGGATACCAAGCCGTGAATTATACCTTGGAGTAAAGATCGTGGAGCCACATTGGCCACTGACGGAACTAAAGAAAGATCGTGGAGCCACAGTGGCCACTGACGGAACTAAAGAAAGATCGTGGAGCCACAGTGGCCACTGACGGAACTAAAGAAAGATCGTGTAGCCACAGTGGCCACTGACAGAACTAAAGATAGAAATTGGAACTAATTTTCTCTGTTTCACAAGGGATAGCTATATTGTTTTGCTAAATTTTTCGCCCTCTTTTTCTTATATATTTAGTCGTATATTCACTCATTCATAGGTGCATTGATTTTTCGCCCTCCTATTCTTATATATTTAGTCGTATATTTACTCATTCATAGGTACATTGATTTTTCGCCCTCCTTTTCTTATATATTTAGTCGTATATTCACTCATTCATGGGTACATTGATTTTTCGCCCTCCTTTTCTTATATATTTAGTCGTATATTCACTCATTCATAGGTACATTGATACATATACATATAGATTAATATATTTTATTGTGTAATATCGGTTACATAACATCAATAGCCATAATGACTAGATCAATTCTAAAACTGTAAACAGAATTTTAATGCCTCCTAAGCATTGAATTTCATACTTGCAATGTTATGACAAGAATAATTATTGCATTCACATAACAAAATGATTGATAGAGCAAGAATGATTACTAATGAAGAAATATGTGAAATGTGTTAATATGACCTATATAGTTGATATACCAAGTTACACACACACACACACACACACACACACACACACACACACACACACATACACACACTATATATATATATATATATATATATATTATATAATATATATATAGATATATATATATAATTATATATATATATATATATTATTATATTGATATGATATGTTTGTAAAATGAGTTTAGTTATGTTTACCATTAAAGAACCTTGTTTTCCTTTATATACAAACATAGGAATTAAGTATACCTCAAGAGGATCCAAAGATATTATAAGGAATCAAATATTTTTGTATGTTTATAGAGACCTAAGAATAGGATTAAGTGCCTTATAATGTAAGTTGTGTAGTTTATAACAACTGGCGTCCCTAGCGGCTTGAGAGAGACAAAGAAAAGACATGTAAGCCCATGTGTACTCTTCAATAAACCTTCATTGGCTCATCTCACTGTCTCCATCATCCCTCCAGAAGCAACGAGAATGGGATATAAGCAGAAGACACATAATTACAACATAATAACGCATTGCAGGTACGTGTGTAAGCTGTAGTGAGTGATAAACACTCGCCACCAAACACAACATAATCTGGCGACGAGGATGGGATATAAGCAGAAGACACATAATTACAACATAATAACGCATTGCAGGTACGTGTGTAAGCTGTAGTGAGTGATAAACGCTCGCCACCAAACACAACATAATCTGGCGACGAGCGGACGTTACCTACGGTACCCTAAGGACAGCTAGACAAGGTCAAACAAGATGCCCTTGGACGTGGAGCAGCCCCCTGCCTTTTCCTTGGTAGAGGATCCATCTTCAGTAGCTATACGATGGAAGAAATGGAAGACACGGTTCCAGTTCTACATAGTTGCTACAGGAGTCACAAACGTCGCACAAAAGCGAGCGCTACTTCTACATGTTGCTGGTCCTGAGGTACAAGAAATATTCAGCACACTTCCTGCACCACTAGTGACCTACGACGAGGTACAAACAGCTCTAGAGAAACACTTCACACCTAAGACTAATGTAAGGTATGAACGTGTATTGTTTAGACAGGTTAAACAAAATGCACATGAGAGCACGGATGCATTCGTGACTAGACTTAGGAAACTAGCAGAAACCTGTGAATTCCATGATACTGAGGATGCAATTTTAGATCAGCTGATTGAGAAATGTTCTTCAAGTCACATGAGGAGAAAAGCACTTCAGGAGTCAGACCTAACTCTAGAGAAAATGTTAGTTTGCTAGAGCATTGGAGGCATCAGATAGACAAGCAAAAATAATTGAAGGTAATAGTCACTTAAACCAGTCAACTAAACCTATGATAAGTCAAGTTAAAAAGAGTGTCAAACCCAAGACAGAAGGAAAGTACACAGTGCCAGCTAGAAACAAACCAAGTTTTCCAGCACAACCACAGCAAGGTAACCAACAGACTGCAGGGCATAGGAAATGCTATAGATGTGGTTATACTAGTCATGCACCATGGCAAAAAGATAAATGTCCAGCTTCTTCAAAGGAATGTTCAGCCTGTAAAAAGTTAGGTCATTTTGCCAGTATGTGTAAAACTAAAAAAAGAGTGTATGTTACGGCAGAATCCTCTGAGTCAAATGTAAACAGTCATAGTGATTCTCAAGAGAGCAATAATGACACTGACTTGCAATTTGCTTTCAAAATTAACTCTGGAAATTCTCAGAAAAGGATTATGCTTGACATAACACTAAATGGTAAACCTGTAAGCATGCAGCTTGACACAGCAGCAGATGTCACAATATTATCTCAAAGTGTTGCCCAGTCTATACCAGATGTGAAAATTACACCCTGTAAAATGCAACTCCAGGATTTTGGTGGTAATGACATCAAGGTAGTGGGTGCTATAGATGTAGATGTTTGTTATGGACAAAAAGAATACAAAAATTTGTCTGCTGTTGTAGTAGAAGGACAAGATAGAAGTCTTTTGGGTCTAAATTGGCTCCAACATATTAAATTAGATTGGTCCAAAATATGCAGTGTAAAAGCAAAGGTTTTGAAGGAAGATCTATCTCAACTACTTGAACTAAGCAAAGAAGTTTTCCAAGATGGAATAGGAACAGTAGTAAATGCATGTGCTAGCCTGCAACTTAAACCTAATGCCAAACCAAAATTTCACCCCCCAAGACAAATTCCCTTGCCTTTAAAACCAATGGTAGAGCAAGAAATTCAAAGACTTGTTGACAATGGCTCTTGGGAAAAAGTAAGTCACTCAGACTGGGGCACACCTATTGTTCCAGTAGTAAAACAAGATGGAGGTATTAGACTTTGTGGGGATTACAAAGTCACGGTAAACCCACAGTTGCAAGTGGCTCAACACCTTCCAAAACCTGATCACATGTTTGCTGCACTAGGTAACTGCAAGGTATTTTCTAAATTAGATCTAAGGCAAGCCTTCCAACAATTGTTAATGGATGAGTCTTCCCAGGAGATGTGTACCCTTAGCACACACCTAGGTTTATACCGACCTAAAAGATTACCCTACAGTGTAGCTAGCAGCCCAGTCCTATGGCAACAGACAATGGACAAATTGTTCATAGGACAGCCAGGCATATTCTGTGTTGTTGACGACATCTTAGTAGCAGGAAAAGATGAAGCTCAACACCTAGAACGGCTCAAGTTAGTCCTTGAGACCTTGCGGAAAACTGGACTGAGGATCCGCAAAGACAAGTGTCAATTTGCTGTAGCTTCAGTTGAATATTTGGGATTCAAAGTAGATGAACATGGTATCCACAAAACCCCAGGGAAAGTAAGAACTATAAGAGAAGCAAAAACACCAGAAAATGTAGATGAATTGAAATAATTTTTGGGACTAATTACTTTCTACAACAAATTCATCCCTAACTTAGCTACCCTAGCTCATCCCCTGTATAACCTTCTGAAACAAGATACAGAATGGAATTGGGATGAAGAATGCAACCATGCAGTAGACCACATAAAGAAAGAGATTACATCACCTAGATTTCTCACACATTATCAACCAGATTTGCCTGTAAAACTTGTATGCGATGCATCATCACACGGCTTAGGGGCAGTACTTGCACACGTTATGCCAGACGAGTCAGAGCGACCCATTGCATTTGCTTCTCGTTCACTTAATAAAGCTGAGAAAAATTATTCCCAAATAGAAAAGGAAGGATTAGCTCTAGTTTATGGCGTAACTAAGTTTCACATGTACTTGTATGGAAAGGCTAAATTTACGTTAGTCACAGACCACAAACCCCTTCTTGCAATACTAGGTGACAAAGTGGGTCTACCAACATTAGTAGCAGCTAGATTGCAAAGGTGGGCAATCACACTAGCAGCCTACTCATACGAAATAGAATATCGTTCCACAAAAAAGATGGGAAATGCAGATGCCTTATCCCGTTTGCCAGTAGAAAGTGCCCCAAGAGAGCACGACGGCAGTGTACTCTTAGTAGAATGCCATGACTTACCTATGACAGCTAAAATGATAAGACATGCTACAAAGCAAGATCCAGTGTTGTCACGTATTGCTCAGTCATTAGTTACTGGCTACAACACAGTCCCAGAAGAGGAAAGGTTTAAACCTTACCTAAGAGTATGGTCTGAATTGTCAGTAGAACAGGGATGTATCCTAAGGGGAGCCAGAGTGGTTATTCCTGAAGAATTGCAGAGGAAAGTCTTGAATGAAATACATGCAGACCATCACGGTATTGTAAAATCTAAAGCAATAGCTAGGACTTATGTATGGTGGCCTGGAATAGATGCAATGATAGAATCAAGTGTGAAGCAATGCCAAAATTGTTCAGCATTTCAGAATGATCCCAAGCCAGCACGCATGCACCCTTGGGAATATCCTAGAAAACCTTGGCAGAGATTACATATAGACTTTGCAGGTCCCTTCCTTGGTTATTCATTTCTGATTATAGTTGACGCTTACAGTAAATGGCCAGAAGTAGTACCTATGCTTTCAACTACATCACAAGCTACCATAAAAGCATTAATGCCAATTTTTGCCACTCATGGATTTCCAGTCCGCATTGTGACTGACAATGGACCACAATTCTGCTCTAGTGAATTTTCTGATTTCCTAAGAGTAAATGGTATAGAACATACAAAGACAGCTCCCTACCATCCTGCAACTAATGGAGAAGCAGAACGCTTTGTGCAATCGTTCAAACATAACATGAAATGCAGGAGTGCAACATCCGCAGATGTTGTCACCCATGTTAGCAAGTTCTTGTTGTCTTATAGAACTTCCGAACATAGTGTCACTGGACAAACCCCTTCACAATTATTAATGGGTAGAAGAATTAGGAACAAACTAGACTTGATCAAACCAGACTTCTACATCCAACAAAATAATAGAGAATGGCAACAAGTCACTAAACATCAGACAGTAAGTGAGTACCAACCTTCTTCACCAGTATTGGTACGCTCATACAATACAAATGAGAAGTGGGTCCCAGGCCACATTACGGAAGACCTAGGACGATTACACTACAATGTCGATGTTGATGGAAAAGTTTCAAAACGTCATGTCGATCAACTCAGACCTTACACAGCTCCAGAGCAAAAAGTAGATCCAGAACACAACAAAAGCAGTGTAGAAACAGTACCACTGGAGAGTAATGATGTAAATAGGCATGAACAACCAATTGTTTCTGAGTTTGTTACTCCTTCTGAAAGTGTAGATAGGAGAGTTCTTCCAGCTCGAGGAACTAGAGGAGTTCCTCCAGAGCGTTTAGATTTGTAAGGCCCTTTTCCTTGACAGGGGAAAGGAAGTGATATGTTTGTAAAATGAGTTTAGTTATGTTTACCATTAAAGAACCGTGTTTTCCTTTATATACAAACATAGGAATTAAGTATACCTCAAGAGGATCCAAAGATATTATAAGGAATCAAATATTTTTGTATGTTTATAGAGACCTAAAAATAGGATTAAGTGCCTTATAATGTAAGTTGTGTAGTTTATAACAACTGGCGTCCCTAGCGGCTTGAGAGAGACAAAGAAAAGACATGTAAGCCCATGTGTACTCTTCAATAAACCTTCATTGGCTCATCTCAGTGTCTCCATCATCCCTCCAGAAGCAACGAGAATGGGATATAAGCAGAAGATACATAGTTACAACATAATAACGCATTGCAGGTACGTGTGTAAGCTGTAGTGAGTGATAAACACTCGCCACCAAACACAACAT
>CM035223.1:18157060-18188322 GCA_020233015.1 Callinectes sapidus | reverse complement strand
TGCTGTCAGAGATTGGCAATGTTGAATAGGTGTAGAAGTAGTAAAAATGGCCGCAAAACTGCGGCCAGGTGAATACCTCGTCCCTGATTGGCAAGTAGTAGGAAAGCGTCCGGATCAAGAAAGAGACGAGACGCCGAACGGTAGTGAGTAGCAGGTCGGAGGGAACAGGGTGAATCACACCGAGCTCAGAGACATAGCCAGCCCCTTCCCTTGTGAAGAGGACCTCTCCCTCTCCCGCTCTCCCTGAGAAGAGGCTACCGCTTGCGCCACTGAGGACGTGATCCTGCCCTGCTTTGTTTCTGTCCTGTTGAGTACTGTATGCTACCCTATATTCACCCTGCTGTGTGCCAGTAAAGTAAGGAAGTTGTGCCGTGCCTTTGACTATCTTCCTGCCTCTCTGAGTAAGTCTGGTGAGTCTGTTGGTCTGTTACTTCGCTTCCCTTTGCTAGTCACGAATATTCGCCGAGAAGCATCCATGTGTCTGTGTCGCCCGTCCTGTGCTGCCCTGAGGGGCGCCGCTCTGGTAAGAGTGTACCTGTTGCCGGCCGTGGAAACTTTCTGGACGGGGGCCAGCGTAACAATATATTACTCTGAGTTTGCTACCTTATTTATATACAGTTAACACACTCTATTGGAATTTATCATGAACCACGCTCTGGGAAGTAAACAATCATATTGTATTTGAGGACTGTAACATGAGCTCTTTAAAACGACGAACAAGCAAACCTAACTCATATTAATACCATAATATCGCACCCTAGTTGAATGGTTTAATGTTCAAGTTTCTAGACAACAAGAATATCTCTATAAATACGCTGGATTCGGGAAGAAAACAAATGACTCTGATGTACAATTTTTCATTTATTTTTTTACTTTTTTATTTATTTATTTTTTTTTTTCCTGGAAAGGGAAACCGGGCAAAAGCAATAGAGAATGTGATTAAAAAAGCTCCTTCTTCATTTTGAAATGAGTTTTTTTCTTTCTATTTATTTATTTATTTCTTGCATGATAAATGTATGTATAGTTCGATGCATGTAGAGGTATGTATAGTTCGATGCATGTACAGGTCTTTAGAGGGCAGGCTATGATTACCCTTACATGTTGTGAGATACAAAGGGAAACGTTTAGTGAAGTCACTGCTTGCTTTAATGATAAGTTCACAGCACCCCCTGAACAAGTGCAATTATACTTCACTGGGAGTAATTAATTACCTTGTGTTCCCCAAGCTCAATTAAGATTCAAGGACCGATATTATTCTAAAACCAATGCTCTACCCAGTTCCCTAACGCACACACCTTGGGCTCTCTCTCTCTCTCTCTCTCTCTCTCTCTCTCTCTCTCTCTCTCTCTCTCTCTCTCTCTCTCTCTCTCTCTCTCTCTCCAGACTGTGCTCAGACACGGACGTGGAAACACGCACGCGCTCTACTCCAGTCTTTCCCCTTCCACCGTTCGGTGTCTTTTGGTACGCCATTCAGGCCTAGGCTTAGTTAAATGAAATTAGGTGTCCCATCTTCCCTGAATTGAGTTTTGTTATTTCACTACCCTCTCCTTAGTGACAACAATAAGTGTCTTGTCAACTGTCAAATTGCCTTTCTTCTCTGTCTACGGGGGGATCCGCCACAGTGATAGTGCTTTTGGGGTGAATCAACACCGTCCGGCCTGACTAGAATGGTTTGGCAGGTCAATTTGACAAGTAGGTCACTCCTCCCTGACTTCCTCCCACTTGTGCCCCGCTCTCCTCCATGATGGACAGTGCCTCTTCCCCTCCCCACGGTGGGGGCTGGGTGGCATAGTTGGTTAAAGCGGCTCGTCTCGGGCCTCCGGTGCTGGCGGCCTGGGTTCAAATCCTTGCCAAACCTAGTTGTGCAGTGGGAGATGTAGCGCTCTCCCGTCAAACTTAGTGGTGCCATATGACCTAAGCTGTTGCGGCGCCTAATGGAATAATTTCCATTTTACCGCCCCGCGGTCGGGGAGGGGGAATGACTGACAGACCTCCCTTGACAGATCTACTACCCATTAACCCGGATAAAGTTTCATTCGTGACACTACACGCTAAAGGACAGATCCGCCTTTCCAATGTCAATTCATTTATAATTAAAAAGGTCATCGATGCTAATGAGGTAATGTTGCCAATGTCAAGAAACTTGCCAGCGGAGACCTACTCGTTGAAACATTAAATTTGGCCGAGATTAAGTCCTTGTTGAAGCTCCGGTTAGTCCATAACATCGAGATTAAAGCCTTGATTCCCATTTCAATGAATTCATGTAGGTGTGTTGCCACCCATACTGACTTCATTGATATGGAGCCGGCTGATATCGTTTATGAAATGGCTGACCAATATGTAATTGGAGCAAAGAAAATAACAATTTATTGACGGCAATAGAAGAAACACAGCCTCAGTCATTCCCACTTTTAGCTCGACTAAATTGCCTGACAAGGTTGAGGTAGGATATGAGAAAATCTATGTTCGACCCTATATTCCAAACCCACTTTGTTGCTTTAAATGCAAATTGTAAGATCATTACGGTAATGCTTGTCGGTCTTCGCTTCCATACTCTGCTAAGTGTGCTAATGAGGGTCATGCTATGGAGCAATGTACGTCACTGGCTGAAAAGTGTCGTAATGTGGAGAGGCCCACTCGACCTTCGCGTGGGATTGCCCTGCTTGGAAGCTTGAGAAAGAGATCTGCACAGTTAAGGCAACTGAAAGGATTTTTTATGGTGAGGCGAGGAAGTGAGTGAAGGTGGCGCTGGCCGCTCCGACTTCAAACGTTTCATACGCTTCATCAGTAAAGTCCCGACCAGTGATGTGCAGTGTTGCCATACAGACTGAGCCTCCATCTACCACACCTGCCGCTACTCCATCTACTTCTGTTGCTTCCTCTGCTGCCTCCAACATTATTACACCGTCATCTTCCTCCTCTACATCAAAAACTAATCATAGAAATGCCATCACTTGTACTGAAGCTAGGAATGAAAAGACTGACAAAACAAATCAAAGTAATTTTACAGTTCTTAACCGGAAGAACGCTTCTAATGCCGTCACTGTTCCCGGGCAGTTGAGTGGCTCGCACTATCGCTCCTTCTCAACTAGGTCTGGGGAGCATAGTTTAGATTTTAGATGATAATATGGACGTCTCCTCTGGTAAGGGCCGAGAAAGGTCCCCCGGTAGCGCATCCATACGCAAAAGGTCTAAGAAAAACGGCCAACCCCGCAACTCTTAAGCCATAATGTTCAAAGTACTACAGTGGAAGTCTTCGGAATAATGATCCACATTCGTCACTTTTAGTGAACATACTTTGAACACCACTGTGAGTCCTGCTACATCATGCCTGTGCTGCAAGGTGTGGAGATGTGGCAAAGGTCCCGCGCTGTTTTCGGTGATGGGCCTCACGGCACGGTCCTGCACCTTGTCCAAGAGGGTGAGGTGTTTCCTGGCCGTTCCACCCCACGCAAGACAGGCGTACTCCAAGGAGGAGCGAACCTGCGCTTCGTAGAGGATTTCCAGCCCCTTATCATCGAGGAGCCACGACATCATCCATAGAGAAGCCAGCTTTCCTGAAGCTTGCCTGGCTAGCCGCTCTATGTGGGAGCAGAAGGTCAAATCACGGTCGTAGGTCACCTCTATCTCGTCTCTCGGGGTCTGTGTGTCTCAGGTTCAGTCGTAAGAGTGTACACGACCTGGAGACAACCAGCAGCTGTGTCTTCTGGGAAGCAAACCTCACTTGCCATTTGTTCCCCCACGCTGAGATGCGGCTCAGATTGTAGTTGAGCTGGGCAGTGATGGCAGTCGCTTTATGAGGCTCGTAGCTTTGAGTGAGGATGACATCGTCTGCATAGACCTTCGTTCTTGGTATGAGGTGCAACAAGTCGTTAATATATATGTTCCAGAGTAGAGGGCCAAGGCAGCTTCCTTGAGTCATACCTGCTCTCATAGGCTGCACCTCTGACTCCCGACCACTGACTGTCACTCTCAGTTGTCTGCCCCTGAAGTAGTACCTAAGGAGTGGCAGGAGCGCCCCGTCAATACCTGTTGAACGAAGTTTAGTGACCAAGGCTTTATACCATACCCTGTCAAAGGCACCTTTGATGTCCAGCGCAAGGACGGCAGTCTTCTTGCTTTGGTTCAAGACGACACTCAGTTCAGACGACAGCAGCAGGTGTAAGTCACCACTGACCTTCCCTGCCGGAGCCCAAATTGTCTGGTGAAGAGTAAGTGGTGTCTCTCAAGATGTTCCATGACCCTCGAGGCCACTATTGTCTCCTCCACCTTACTAAGCACCGACAGCAAAGACACAGGGCGGTAATTTTTCACCTCACTTTTCCCACCCTTCTTGTGCACGGGAACCACATTGCTTGTCTTCCAAGTCTTTGGCCACGTGCTTATCCGAAAGCAGTGGTGAAAGAGTGAGGCGAGCGGGCTCGACGACTTGTAGTGCCCCAAAGCTTTGAAACCAGCCTGTGTCCCGAAGCTCCGTCGCGGGTTTGTGAAGCACCGGCACAAGGGAGTACTACCATTCCTGGCTTGCCACGTCAACGTGGTCACGCCGACCCAGGGTATATAACGAGGCTAAGTGGAGGCAGTGGAGCTCTAGATGTAGAAGTATTCGAAATAAAGATTCATATTTGTCACTTTTAGTGAACATACACAGGCCGTCTGTTATTTGTCTACAGGAGACGAGACTGCAGGATCAGCCTGATCCTACAGTGCTAAAACACTACCATCCGTATAGAAGATATGAGGGACACGGTGTTGCCATATACATACACAAAACACTAACACAAACAGAAGTGACGTTGAATACACCTCTGGAAGCTGTCGCGTGCAGGGTGAGATTCAACAACACGTATCTGGCTATATGTTCCCTCTACTTGCCTCCCAATGCCCCCATTGTTGATGACGACATTACATCACTGATTAGCCAGCTTCCGGGCAACAGGCTAGTACTGGGCGACTTTAACGCCCATCATCAACAATGGGGAAGTGAGAGGTCAAGTGTACGTGGGGAGCAGATAGTTGACATTATGTTGCAGACAAACCTCTGTCTTCTGAACGATGGAAGTGCGACTCGTGTAGATGATCGGACTGGTAACGCGTCTGCCATTGATCTGTCATTGTTATCGCCGGGTATACTCCCTGACTTCTCCTGGGAAGTCATCGACGACTCCCACGGAAGTGACCATCTACCCATCTGTATCTCTTACTCACGCGACATCCCGCCCACCCCCCGCACTCCCAAGTTCAACTTTAAGAGAGCAGATTGGGCAACCTTCCGTGGGATTGCCGACGTGGATATATCTGGCGAGGACATTGACACGATGGTCAGCAACGCAACATGATCCATATTACACGCCGCCGAGGCTTCTATTCCGAAAACTTCTACAGTTCACACTAAGCATGGAGTTTCATGGTGGACAACGGATTGCCGACAAGCACTTCGTGAGCGTAATAGGCGATACAGGCATTTCAGCCAGCAGCCCAGTCAAGCAAACTTCATAGCCTATAAAAAGGCAAGGGCTCAGGCAAGGAAAGTCATCCGCAATGCAAAAACTGACTCATTCAGACAATTCATTTCAACAGTGAATCGCACCACACCCCTGTCAAAAGTGTGGCAAACAATAAACATATTCAATAATAAAAAAACATACATCCCAATAAACACTCTGAACATAAATAACCAAACAACTGACAACAAACAAGAAATAGCAAATGCAATAGCCCACCATTTTGATCAGGCAAGCAGTTCCGCGTACTATACCCCTGCCTTCCTCCCCCGCAAGGAGAAGGCAGAACTCTCAGTCCCAAACTTTGCCACGGGAGGCGTAAACTCGGACTACAACACAGAGTTTACGTTGGATGAACTCCTTCTTGCCTTGAAATACTGTAAAGGCTCCAGTCCAAGTCCAGATAATATTTTATATATTATGTTACAGCATCTCGGCCACCATTCCATTACTAAATTATTATTGCTTTATAACAAAATATGGACCACACACACATTTCCTAAGTCTTGGGGCTTTGCACATACCATCCCAATCCCCAAAAAGACTGGACGCCTTACGGACCCCAGTGCGTTTCGCCCTATTGCGCTCACGAGCTGTCTATGTAAGGTCATGGAACGTATGGTAAAGCGAAGGCTGCTTTTTGTTTTAGAAGCGAAGGGTTTGTTAGGTGATGAGCAGTCGGGGTTTCGTAAGTATCGAAGCACGATGGATCACCTAACACACCTGGAGCATTGCATTTCAGAGGCATTTGCCAAAAAAGAATTCATGATAGGGGTGTTCCTAGACATCCACAAAGCCTTCGACATGACATGGCGACACGGGATCCTCATGAAACTCTACGCTCATGGCTTCAGACGTAACTTGCCCATTTTTGTTTATAATTTCCTCCAGGACAGAACATTCTCTGTCAAGCTTCCTGGTAACGTAATCTCGGATGTTTTCGTCCAGGAGAACGGGGTGCCGCAGGGTAGTGTTCTTAGTCCTATATTATTTTGTATTATGATTAATGATATTCTGTCCACAACTCCCGTCCCCAGGAATCTTAAATACTCACTGTACGCTGACGACTGTGCGTTATGGCACTCCTCGCCTAACGCTCAGTTCTCAGCGGGGCGGATTCAAGACGCTCTTGATTCCGTTCAGCATTGGGCCTCTTTGTGGGGATTTAAGTTTTCCGTTGCTAAGTGTATCGGTGTTGTTTTTACTAGACGTTACGTATCTGATTTGCAATTAACTCTTCAAGGCCAGCCGATACCATTTCAAAATTCAGTCAAATTCTTGGGTCTGCATTTTGACAGCAGACTCAATTGGAAGACCCACATTAATGAATTACTTATCCGTTGCCGTAAAAAAATCAATGTCCTCAAATACCTCCGTGGTACTTCATGGGGAGCAGACAGGAAATCTTTATTAATGATGTACAAGTCCTTAATTCGCTCTCATTTAGACTATAGCTCACCGGTGTATGGGTCTGGGTCGGAACCAACATTGAGGAGGTTGGATGTATTGCAGAATGAATGTGTGAGAATGTGTATTGGGGCCCTGCGCTGCACTCGTGTGGCGAGGATGGAGGTTGAGGCCAATATACCACCACTAAAACACCGTCGCGATGCTCTACTGCTCTCATATGGGATAAAAACTGCCCGGAAAGCTCCCCTCGGCAACGCAGCAAGCAAGATCGTCTGGCAGCACCACCACCTCCACACTGCGGTCCACCGTCCAGTCTCTGTCAAACTTAACGCTCTATGCCAACAAACGGGCGTGAGACTGGACGATGTGGACCGCCTCGTGCTGCCCATCCTTCCCCTCTGGAAGAAACAAGAAACATCAATCAACACATCATGGATAAGGGGGAAGAAGGCTGTTGTTGCCGAGGCTGAAATCCATCAATGCTTCCGGGCCCTCATCGCTGGCCTCCCTCCATCCCTACACATATATACTGACGGCTCCAAGACGGATGAATGTGTGGGTGCAAGTGTGTGGTCGTGTGAATGTGCCCTCAGGTTCCGACTGCCGACTCATACATCGGTCTTTTCCGCTGAAATTTTTGACATATACAAAGCCATAGATTATGCTTTAAATTCATCTCATCATTCAATTATAATTTTTTTCGGACTCTATGTCAGCTCTTCAGGCAATAGAGTCTGGCCGTACGGATACAAATGAAATCCAGGGCAACATCATTAATAAATTAAATTCAAGTCGTAAATCCTTCTCACTGATTTGGGTGCCTGGACATTCCAATATTCGCGGGAATGAACAGGCTGACATGCTAGCTCGGTCTGCCGCAGAGCTCGAGGGAGCGTGGAACCTCCGTCGGGATCTGCAGTCATGTCTCTCAGTTGTTAAATCATCAGCAAAACTCCTGTGGCAGAGTCACTGGGACAACTTCCACCTACAAACCATCAAACCCATCCTAGGCGAGTGGGCTTCCTCCAATCGCCCCACAAGGCGGGAGGAGGTTGTCCTCGCACGCCTCAGGATGGGCTGCACCCTCCCCACCCACATGCTCCCCTACATAGCCAACGCATTCCTACCACAATGTTCCATATGCAATGTCACCCTCTCTGTCGAGCACATCCTGCTTCACTGTGTGCGTTATCGTGAGGAGAGGCGGCCCTTGGCGGCGTATTGCCAGAGTCGCGGCCTCACGCTAACGCAGACCACCCTTCTGGGTGACGAACACCCGGATGTGGTCGATAGACTGATGATAGAGGCGGCCCTTGGCGGCGTATTGCCAGAGTCGCGGCCTCACGCTAACGCAGACCACCCTTCTGGGTGACGAACACCCGGATGTGGACGATAGACTGATGATTTACCTGACTGAGACCAACTTAATGAGAGAATTGTGATTTATGTGTATATATTATATATGATGCACTATGTATATTTTCTTTCACTCCAATATATATATATATATATATATATATATATATATATATATATATATATATATATATATATATATATATATATATATATATATATATATATATATAATGTAAATAAAAGTATGAAAGTGTGTATGAATTCCATCCAGCGTGATTTGATGTAAATGTTTATTTTTATTTATTAATATTATTATTATTTTTTTTCAATTAATTTATTTTTTGTAGTTATTTATTAATTTATATATTTATTTTTGTAAATAAAAGCAATACGTAGTAACACTACGTAGTCACCTTGTGTGTTTGTGTGTTGCCCCGTCCATCCCCTGCCTTGACAAAAGACAATAGTTTTGCAGTAGTAGTAGGTGCCCTGTGTGAATGTAGCGTGTGTGTAAGTGTGACTGTTGTTGTTGTTGTTGTTGTTGTTGTTGTTGTTGCTGCTGTTGTTGTTGTGGTTGTTATTGTTGATGTTATTATATAAAAAAATAAAAATAAAATAAAAAGAAAATAAACAAATAGAAAAAAAAAAACATAAAACACACATAAATAAATAAAAAAGCACTTGTAAATAAGCAAACATATACACAAACCTAATAAAATTGGCCTAATACCCATGTATGGGTGATGGCCAAAAAAAGAAGAAAAAAAAAAAAAAAAAAAAAAGGCAGTGGAGGAGGCCAGCAGCTACACTCACCGCCACACACACTGCACCCTACTACGGCTTGAGTCGCTACCTCGTCTCGCTACGTCCTGGCCTGTTACCTCTTCTCACCACGTCCTGGCCTGTTACCTCGTCTCACAACGTCCTGGCCTGTTACCTCGTCTCACCACGCCCTGGCCGGTTACCTCGTCTCACTACGTTCTGGGTATCTGGGTCGCTGCTACGTATCACCACACATTGGACCACTACTGGCGTACTTCCTGGGTGCTTGCTAAGCACGTCCCGTCTCCAGTGTTGTGCTACATTTTTTAACATGTTACTAGTGTTATTAAAGGGTTGAAAGCATACCTGTACGTTTGTGTTACTACAAACTGGTGACCCCAGAGTGACCCAGTGAGTGTAGTGATGTCTGCGGAGCGTTTCGATTACAGTCCTTTCACCACAATGTGCAAGACTGGTTGTCGCACGTCGAGGCGTACCCGGCTAGCACCTCGGCCAATGACCAACAGAAATTCAGCACAGTGGTCGGTGCTTTGCCTACTGAGGTTGCTACCCTGGTGCAAAGAACCATTACCTCTCACCCGTCTTTTGACAAATTCACAGCCTTGAAGACTGCCCTGCTTGGTGTGTATCGGCAGCCTGATCATCATCATCTCGAGGAGCTACAATCCATCGTTCTGGGAGACATGAGGCCCTCCGTCCTGTGGCAGCAGATGCAACTTATCAACGTATGCTGCAACACTTCACTACCAAAGGCTGTTCTTCGATCCATGTTTCTTCAAAAACTGCCATGGGAGGTAAGAGTGACGTTATCTTCATTTGAGGAAAGCACATCTGATATACATCTCTGCAGCTGATCGCGTGGCCTCACAGATATCTACTCGCAGCCAGTCGTCCACACGTACTCCTTTTCCAGTGCCAGCCAGTGTTAATCAAACCTTTCCCTCCAGTTCTTGTGGCCTACAGTCAGCACGGGAGCCGTTTCCTACTTCCATGGTTGAGGTTCCATCTCCTGGTGTGTGCCCCAGGGCATCGCAGGTGACTGGAAACACTGTGCAGGATCACATCTGTGCTGAAGGAGCAGCCATGGCAGCAACATCTGACTCTCCGTTTCGTCTGATCTTGCGGCGCTTGGAGGCCATAGAGGAACAGATACCTCTACGTGTGCCAGCTGCGTGTCTCGTCAAGGGCGAAGAAGTTACAACAGGCTCGGTGCTTCACGACCTTCCGTCAGGCTTTTCCAACGAGGGATTATGCTGGTACCATGCCACCTTTGGTGCCAATGCTAGGCAGTGCCGTTCACCGTGTCAGTGGACGGGAAAAATTAGCCGCCTCGCAGTGAGGGTTTTGATGTCAGACGCCACCAGATTTTGTAATTCTTGTTAAAAAATAAGTACTCTTTTGGGCAAGCTTTAAAAAACTTACAAAGGTGTGTGTCCTTGCACATTAATGCTTCTGAAATTCAAATAAATTTATTTCATGATAATTGATGGCAAATGACATTGTTTGAGCCTTTATTTATAATTTCAGATGATATTCATAAAACCACCTATGATTGTATCAAGGCAAGTAACCTGTCATTCTCAACTTACTTCAATGGACGTACAATAATATTTAATTTCATTTGAATGTATTGAGCAATAGGCAAATGCATGTAATGTATAGGAAATATTATGTTCTAACAAAGACGTAACGTTTCCGGTACGACAACTATCCTTGCCTGGTGGCAACAAACAAGCCTAAACAACATTTCTTCTATTAGCTTTCGTTTTTCCGCTCGGAAATCTGGCAAATCCTTTGACCTTATCAGTTACTTGGTCTGTCTTTCTCTTCCTTTTCTTGAACCAGACGGGCAGTTTGCCACGGCACACGTAAAATTTGGCATGTTGGTCTCTCAACAGATCTTAGTTTTGTTTACAGTCTTACCAGAGTCTTTCTAACCGAGGCCCAGATTCAGAAAGCACTTTACACTATTCAAAGGGTATATATCTCTAGGTTACAACTTTCAGACACACATTGGTATTCAGAAAGCTCTCTACAACTCTCAAATGTGGCTACCGTGTAAATCCGGGTCCAGAACTGCACCAACTCGGGAGGTGGTGTAACTCACTCAGATGAACATAAAATTCGGTGTAACTAAGGTTTTCCTAGAAGATATAAGTAATGTGAGACAATGTAACACCCAAAACATCATTCCATAAAGGCGGGATGGTATATAGCCCACTGTGGAGATGATTCTCGGTTAACCTAACTTCATCCCCATGGGCCCTACAAGCGAGCCGGAGGGACCACATACCGACACGAGTGTCCCTTATATTTAGATTTGGTGTTTTTATTTTTTCACTTGATTTTGGATCTCTTTTCTGCTGCAGATACATCCTACAAATTTGTGGAAGAAGAGGGATGTGTGGTTTGGCCCGCGGAAATTTGCCGACACAAAATCATATAGAACTTCACTAATTTATTCAGACACACATTACCTTCCTAATAATAATGTCTTTGTGTATGCCTTCTGCTTCTACAATGACTAAAACTGAAGGGAACTGATAAGACCTTTAAGTAAAACAAGAGGTGACGATCAACAGAGACAACCATCAAAAGTCACAAGAGGTAGAAGAAGAAAAGGACAGAGTTTAAACAGAGCGGAGAGGCAGGAGGGGCGAGCTTATTTCAGTTCGTCGTACGTCCGCCAGCGATGCTGTTGTTTTTATTTCACCGATTAGCTTCATATATAGAAGGTGACAGTGTTATCTGCTATTTTTCAATAATCCCAGATAAAATGCATAAACCAAAATAAGCATTACTTTATTTGTACCGCACGTACTTACTTAAAAAAAAAAAAAAACCTATTTTCAGCTTTATCATATAATTGAATTAACAAAGCCTTATCATACACTAGTAAGTACAAATAATAACATAAAGAGTTATGTTTTTAATTTTAAATACACTTGTGCAGCAATTCATGTCGTATTTGTTCCTGCACATCGGTTTCCAGATTAGCTAAGACACCCCTTTGGCCCAGGAACTCGGAGACAATTAAAAATTGTAGCGCTAATAGGTATCTACGACCCTCACTGCGACGCGGCTAATTCCCCCGCGAATAACAACGCTCCTGTGCCCTTACCATATGTGAAGGATTGGTGCACTGGCAAGTGTTTCTTAGTTGACACAGGAGAGTCATTCAGCATTCTCCCTCCACCACGAGCCAAGGACACCGGTAAGCCTCCAGCGTTTGAACTTTTGGCTGCCAATGGAACACCGATAGCGACATATGGCACAGAGAGGATCATGGTGGACTTCGGCTCTCATCATAAGTTTCACTGGCTTTTCGTAGCTGCTGAAGTTACTCAACCCATACTAGGATATGATTTCTTAAGTTACTACAATTTGACTGTTGATCCTGGAAATCACTGTTTGCGACAATAGTCACGTACTATCATTTCAGGTATTGCTGCCAAGTGTGAAAGTCCACTAATCACCCGGATTCATGCCAAAAATGAGTATGCCACCCTCCTTCAGGAGTTTCCTTCCCTCACAGAGCCTCTTGTACAACGGCCAACTACTCCACGAGCAGTGTTCCACCATATAGAGACTACTGGCCCACCGGTCTACACTCGACCACGGTGCTTGCCCCCTGACAAACTGCAAGCAGCGAAGGCAGAATTTGACTCCCTACTCAGAGTACAACCAGAGTACACACCATCCCTACTCATTGTACAACCATCGAAGACCTGTTGGGCGTCCCCTCTTCATATGGTTCCGAAGCCTTCAGGTAAGGAGTGGCGAGCATGTGGACATTACAGGGCTCTGAACAAGATTACTGTGCCAGATAGATATCCAGTCCCCCACAATCATGATTTTCACCTCAAGCTGAGTGGACAAAACATCTTTTCTAAAATAGATTTAGTGAGGGAAAATAGATTTAGTGAGGGCTTTTCATCAATTACCAGTTCATCCACAAGACATAGCTAAAACAGTCATTACCACGCCATTTGGGCTATACGAATTCAAATACATGAGTTTTGATTTACGCAACGCAGCGCAGACGTTTTAACATTACATGGATCATGTATTACACGACTTGGACTTCGCGACGGTGTATATTGACGACATTCTCATTGCCTCAAGCAGTAAAGAAGAACATCGCACGCACCTTCGGAGGCTGTTGGCACGTCTTCAAGACAACAACATCAAGATCCATCCTGTAAAGTGTCTTTTTGGAGTGGAGGCTGTGGATTTTCTTGAACACCGAGTTTAGTAGGGAAGGGATTACTCCCTTGCCACAGAAAGGAGAGGCTATTAGACATTTTCCACAGCCAAGATCGGCTAGAAACCTCAGGGAATTCCTGGGTATTTTAAATTATTATCATCGTTTCCTACATAAAGCTGCTGATACTCTCCACCCTTTGTATGATCTCGTGAAAGGTCTTTCCTACAGTTCTACTGCCCAGCTTAAGTGGACCCAGGATGCTGCCGCTAGTTTTTCCACCATAAAAGAAGAAATCGCTCGGCTACCTCGTTTGGCGTATCCGGATCCTGATGCCCAGCTCTTTCTTACTACAGACGCCTCTTCCGTTGCTATCGGCGCTGTTCTGCAACAGATATGTAAAGGGGAGTTTTCACCCATCGGTTCCTACTCTCAACGTCTCAATGCTGCTCAAACTAGGTATAGTACGTTTGACAGAGTATTACTGGCGATGTACAACACTTCAGACACCTAGAAGGGAGACAGTTTTACATCCTCTGTGATCATAAACCATTAACATTCGCTATGGCACGCCCTTCAGACTCCTACACTCCACGGGTACAGCGGCACCTATCCTATATCTCTGAATACACAATTGATACGTATTCGTCATGTGAATGGCACTGAGAACCCTGTGGCAGATGCCCTCTCGCGTTCAGTTTCTACGATTTCACAGTACCTACTATCGATCGATTACCATCAAATCGCCATCCCTCAGGACACTGACGATGAACTGGCTGAATTTAGGAAAAATCCTATGTCTCTACAGCTGCGTCTTTTTCAGGTTCCTGGGATTCCGCTTCTGCTATGGTGCGACGCATCAAGTGGGGAGGCAAGACCGTTCATTCCAAGTTCTCATCGGCGGATGGTTTTCGACCACTTTCACAACCTCAGTCATCCTGGTAATATGAATCCACCTTTGCCTTCTGCTTTCCATCACCATTCCCCTGTCGCTCCACATCTCCAAACTCCTGGTTACATTTATGTCCCTGTTCATCCTGATGTTCCTCCTGACCAACAGGTATCTAGTGATGATGAAATGCCTTCCCCTGAAATCTTGTGGCGGGCTACAGTCACCAGAAGTGGGAGATTGTCTCGACCGCCGGAAAGGTATGCTTTTCATCACTACTTCTTCTAATGACCTTGCCTTTCCCTGGCCATTCCAACGACCGGATTCGTGAAAGGGGGGAGTATTGTAGTGCCCCAAAGCTTTGAAGCCAGCCGGTGTCCCGAAGCTCCGTCGCGGGTTTGTGAAGCACCGGCACAAGAAAGCACTACCATTCCCGGCTTGCCACGTCAACGTGGCCACGCCGACCGAGGGTATATAACGAGGCTAAGTGGCGCAGCGGAGGAAGCCAGCAGCTACACTCACCGCCACACACACTGCACCCTACTACGGCTTGAGTCGCTACCTCGTCTCGCCACGTCCTGGCCTGTTACCTCGTCTCACCACGTCCTGGCCTGTTACCTCGTCTCGCCACGTCCTGGCCTGTTCTCACCACGTCCTGGCCTGTTACCTCGTCTCACAACGTCCTGGCCTGTTACCTCGTCTCACCACGCCCTGGCCGGTTACCTCGTCTCACTATGTCCTGGGTAGCTGTGTCGCTGCTACATATCACAACACATTGGACCACTACTGGCGTACTTCCTGGGTGCTTGCTAAGCACGTCCCGTCTCCAGTGTTATGCTACATTTTTTTAACGTGTTACTAGTGCAATTAAAGGGTTGAAAGCATACCTGTACGTTTGTGTTACTACAAATTCATCAGCACACGAATGAAGTAGGCGAGGGCTGATGTTGTCTGGCCTCTCTGCATTTTTCACATTCATTTTCTGAAGAATACTTTTCACTTCACTTTCATTGGTTTTTACGTGCACTAGCTTGTCTCTAACCAAGTCTGGAGGTGCAGGTGGTGTCCTCTCCGGGTCTAAAATGCACAATTTTTCCCCAAAATGCTCAGCCAGTAGATTCGCCTTGTCTAGAGCAGAGTGAGCCATTTCACATTCTTCCTGTTGAAGAGAAGGGATCGGACTGTGTTGCGATTCACCCTGCTGCTCTTTGGCAAGGCATCATCATCGCTTCATCTCTCTCTCTCTCTCTCTCTCTCTCTCTCTCTCTCTCTCTCTCTCTCTCTCTCTCTCTCTCTCTCTCTCTCTCTCTCTCTTTCTTTCTCTCTCTTCTTAGCTGCCCAAGCACCGTGAGGTGAAGACGTGTGATGCCACATATCTGTTTCTCCTCGTGTAGTGAAGATCATGCATAAAACTTGATTTTTTGGCTGGGCCCTCCTGTCAGAGGGAGTACAAGGCAGTATGAGGAATCTGACGTGTAGTGTAGTGTAGTGTAGTCACGCTCACGTCACAATACTCTCGCTAGAGTTTGTTGCTGACTCATCCATATTTTTTGGGCGATATGGAGTATTCTGGATGTGGCTCCTTCGCTGACGTTGAGGCCAATCTCGTCCTCAGCGACGACGAGGATGATTCGGATAAACATTGGCCACATGTGGCACTCCACACTCAACATTCTGGCTCTACTCCTGGCAACCCCTATAGCTGAGGCCCCCCACCCTTTCACCCAACCCGTCACCCATACCAAGTGACCCATGGACCAGGCTTCTGATCCTAGTGAACAATCATCTCCCGCTTCTAAGTCACCCAAGCTCACAGAAAAATCTCGTTCCACGGTTCCTGTCATGAGTAGGACCATGTGGAGAGGAAGACAAACTCGTGTCTGGTTGCTGGCGTTCTCGCCTTGATTGCCACTTTATTTGGTGGAAGCAACGACATAAATTTGGACAGTTATGAACAAGACCCCGACCCCACGACATGAAGCCTTAAAACGAAACTGCACCCATTACATCCCTCTTTTTCGTATTTGAAATGCACAATATATCATTCTATACTACAAAGAACTATAATTAAAGCATACATTGCAAACACTTAAGATAAAACGAACATTAAAGTATCAAACAAAACATTTCTATCACAATGCAAGACATCTGATTCTTGTTGTTGATCCTGAAGGCGTTCTGGCGGACGGCTGACACGACCTGACCGCGTCCTCACAGGGTCAGAGCGGATCATCTGGGCTGTGCGACGTAATGGCTGCGGCGTACTTGGTCGCGCAGAGAGGGTGCACGTCTCGCCTTCACTTGCCTCTCCGCCGCCGCCCCCTCCATTATCAGTCTTGAGCGGGCTGACCACTCGAGCAGGCTCTGGTTGTACGATCGATGATGCGGGGCTGGGATGCTCCTCATTAATTGTAGCGGGCTGCCAAGGTTTAGCACGCTCGTCCTGAACCAATACAAGATCACCAGTCGCGAAGATGCGTGATGACGTAGGACGTAGAAATCTTGCGTTGAGGTTGAGGTGTTGTTCACGCCGCCGTTTGAGTTGATCACGATAGTTAGGCTGTCCCCAACTTACGCGCCGCGGCAATGTGTGTACCTTTCGGCCGAGCAACATCTCGGCGGAAGAAGGTTGGTGTTCGTCCAAGGGTGTACTTCTAAGAGTTCCTAGCTCCCTGTAGAAAGTGGCACTGTTACCACTCCTTTTCAAAAGTTCTTTCACGATTCGTACTTACCGTTCCGCGATGCCGTTGCTCCGAGGGAAGAGCGGCGAGGATGTGGTGTGCAGGAACTGGAAGCTCTCTGCAAAGATAGCGAACTCACGGCTGTCAAACTGTGGTCCGTTGTCGGAGTAGAGCGTTGTTGGTGAGCCGTGCTCTGTGAACAGCCGCATCAGTATGTTGATGAAGTCACGGCAGGTCGTTCCCTGCAACTTATACACAAACACATAGGAGGAATAATGATCAACTATTAAAATAGAATATTGGTTGCTATATTAAAACAGATCCGTACTAATGTCCTGCCAAGGAACTTCCGGCACTGGGTGTTGGTGATCTGGAATCAGTTCCATGTAGTCGTTTGCTGGACTCGTGAGCTGGCACGGCTGACAAGCGTTAACTCTGCTTTCTATGTCATTCTGTATCCCGGGCTAATATACTGCTTCCTTGGCACGTAGATCCTCCATCTTCACGCGTCCTTGATGTCCCTCGTGTCCTCTCAATATACCATGGCCGCAAAGTCTTTGGTACGACAGCCGCGTTCCCTGTCAGTATAATGCCACCGCGTATTACCAACGAGTCCCTGACGCTCCAAAAGCTGCTTATCTGCGGGTTCAGCTGGCACCATCCATCCAAAATAGTGCGCCGTACCAGTGAAAGTTCCTCGTCGCTTGTTGTGACACGTCGTAGTTTCTCCAGTCACTCCTTCGAGAAATGGATGAGGTTGACACGCACCTCCATTTCCATTGGCTCAGGCGTCCCACGATCGGCGGGTAGATGTGAGAGCGCGTCCGAGGCTAGCATGGTAAGGCTGGGTTGATACCGTACAGTGACGTCGTACTCCAAGAGGCGTAGTAGCATACGCTGCAACCGAGCTGGTGTGCTATTAAGTGCTTTTTGTGTAATCATTTCAAGGGGTTTGTGATCTGTCGTTACCGTGAAAGGCCGGCCGCACAGATAGGTGCGGAACCGCTCACACCCAAAGATAAGAGCCAGCATTTAACGCTCGATGTTTGCATATCGTTGTTCCATGTCTGTCAGACTTTTTTATGCGTAGCGTATCGGCCGCCCCTCCCACTGAAGCACTGCCCCGATGGCACTGCTTGATTCGTCCACCTCGACGTTGACGGGCAGCTCTGGGCGATAGTGGGCCAGTGTCGTCTCCGAAGATATAGCTACTTTTGAGGTCTCAAAATCTGACTGATGTTCGTGTGACCATTCGAACACTGCATCCTGCTTGACCTGTTGCCGCAACCGATGTGTTAGTTCTGAAAATCTCGGGATGTAGTTAGAGACGTACGTCAGTGCACAGACCAAGGAATGAGCGGAGTTCATGCGACGTTGTGGGTGATTTGAGTGACTGAATCGCTTCAATTTTTGACAGATTCGGTGAAACACCTGACGAGTTGTATCGGTGTTCAAAGGTTACCTCCTTCAGTCTCACATTACATTTGGAGAGATTCAAGACGAGCTCCCGTTCCCTTCATGAACTCATGTAGCCGGTGGTCGTGCTAATTTCGGTCCATCACGTATACACAAATGTTGTCCGCGATGCTCATTACTCCATTCAAACCATTTATCATTTCGTCCATCTTCTTCTAGAATACATCTTGGGCCCCGCACCAACCAAAGGGTATCCGGAGGAAGTGATACCGTCCAAACGGTGTGTCGAAGGTCGTAGCTCTATTGGATTCATCGTCCAGCACTACGCACCAGAACCCGGAGATAGCATCGGTCGAACCTGGCAATTGTTGTGTGACTTCCGGCGTTATCAGACGGTGGTGAGGTAATTTCTATTCAGGTCCTTAGGGTCGAAACACACACGGAGAGAACCATCAGCTTTCCGGGCAACGACAAGGCTCAAGGCTGGTAATCCACTCTGTACGTTCATCCATTTTTCCAATAACCCCTAGCTTCTCCATGCGATACAGTTCCTTTTCTAAATCCTTACGAAGGTGTATAGGGCATTTTCGTGGAGCGTGCACCACAGGCCGGACTGCTGGATGTTACTCTATGTGCGCTTTACCACTAACCCGGACGAGACCCTCGAAATAATCAGGGTAGAGGCGGTGTAGGTCTCTGTTGACTTGATTAGCACGTTGAGGTTTAGCTGTGCGGTGGCTACGACTATGCGCCGCTCTGATTGATCGTCAGCGTCATGAGTGTAGATCGTAACCACACCATGTTGTTCGCACGTCGGCAGCCCCAGTATTATGGGCCCCTGTGTTTCTGCCATATAGAATTTTTCCACGCAAACGGCTGAACCATGCTGCACTCTCAGAGTTACACAACCATAATGAGGTATTTGAGAGTTATTGTAGGCAGAAATACGCAAATTTTCTTACTGTAATTGTAGCCCGGCGGCAATCTTTTATAGCATCGTGCAGGTAGTATATTCCCATCTGCTCCTGAATCAATCTTCACGTGTAGAATATGGTTGCTTGATTGGCTGGAAATGAGAACAGAAATGTCGGCGTATGCATCTTTTCTTTCCTTGGTGACTGTGCTGCTACAAATATGGACGGAATTGAACAATAACTGCTCTCCCGTGTCCATAGTTGTGACCGATGATACTGGATCGACTCCGACTTGTGCTTTATGAATGGCTCGGGGACGCTGTGGTCTGCGTTTCTCCTCTTGGTTTCCACTAAATGGTTTTGAAAACATAAAGGGTTCAGCAGTTCTACACAGTTTTCTCCGACAAACTGAGGCCCAGTGTCCAATCTTCCCACAAGTGTTGCAGGTTGTTCCTATAGCAGGGCACTGGGATCGATCGTACCCATGGACCCGGCCGAAATATGAACAAATTATCTGCGCCGCTATCTGTCGGCCGCCACATGTCACATTCAAGGTTAGAACTGCATTAACCTGAGGTTTTTCACTTGAAAACTCAGCCCTGTGAGCTTTATTGGCCTCAAATGTGTGACAAGTCGATGGATTTATCCAGAGTGAAGGTTTCATCCTTACCCAATAATTTTTCCTGCACTTTCTCGTGTACAGCACCCGTTATTAACTGTTCCAGGATTCTTTCACAATTTGAGTCTCCGAACTTACATTTGTCAGCTGGTATCTGCAGACATGCGATGAAGTTGTCGTATGACTCACTTTCGTGTTGTTTCAGTTTTAGAAAATTGTAGCGGGCAAGGCGAAAGTTAGTCTTGGGTGCACAGTGGCTTTAAAAATTATCGAGGATACATTTCACATCCTATTTTCTTTTCTTCTGTAAGACTAAAGGTTTCTAATATCTCTTTACCAATGGGCCCAAGCCACAACTTGAGATACCATGCTTTAGCCTCTGGAATTTGGTCGACGAGCGGTCCATTGACGACATGGTTCACGTAATTGTGAAAGTGCCGGAAGGCCGTGGGCAGGTCCTCAGCGTCCCAGTCGAGTGCTGGCATGGTGATGCCCGTCATGCCACTCATGGGTACAGTGTCTTCTTACTTCACAGCAACGTGGGCCACACCTCTTGCTGCCACCATGTCATGAGCAGGACCATGTGGAGAGGGAGGAAGACAAACAAGTGTCTGGTTGCTGGCGTGCTCGCTTTGACTGCCACTTTATTTGGTGGAGGCCTCGACATCAATTTGGACAGTTATGAACAAGACCCCGACCCCACGGTACGAAGCCTTAAAAAGAAACTCCACCCATTACAGCTCCCACTTTCTCTCCGACCAACTTTGAACCCTCCGGGTCATCTCCTCAGGCTAATCATGTCCCTCCTTCATTTGTTCCACGAGATTCGTATTTCAAACTCATGTTTCGGAACAACCCGAGTGTATGATGTAATCATAATTATCTATGAGTGTAATGTTTTGTAATTTGTAATTTGTGTGACGTATCATAAAATTTCTCATTTGTGTATTGTTTGCAACATTATGTATTATAGATAAGGATATTGCACCCATTATAAATAATATTAAGGCATATGCATCACTGCGCAAGGCGATGGTGTTTTGGTGGGTATTGTGGGAGGTGAAGTGCAGCTGGTAGCTACCACTGCCTGCCAGCCAGCACTCCTGTGTGTGTGGTGATCAGTGTCGGGTGGACACTTGACCGATTGTGCAGATGTAGGCTGGATCTGATCTACGGTAAAGGTATGTTATTTGTGCTGCTGTAGTTTGTTAATGGTTTAGGTGACGGAAATGTGTGAATACATATTCTATAATATGGAACGGGGTGTCATGTAGTTATATGGTTCGGATCGTGTTACATTATTTCGGAGTTGTGATCTCCATATGTATGGTTAAAGTGCAATGTGTACTGGCAGAAATGGGTGTCCAGCGCACTGGCAGGGATACGTACGGCACACTTCTGGTTAGGGATGTGTGGGAATCGGATTCGGAGCGCCAAGGTGTAAGTTCACGAGGTGTTTTCTTACATTCATAACGGGTGCTATACTTGAATATGCTGTACCTTTTATAGTTATTTCCGGAGAAACTTTGTTTGGAGTGTGTGTAACTGGGTGATTTGTTCACAGATTGAATGTTACTCAATTAAGTATTCATGTGGTACTTGGTGGCTGCACATCCCTACGGTCCAAGCATACAATTCAACACCCGCTACCCATGGCTGAAGAAACTTTGAGTGCACATTTTACAGCCCTGCTAGTCAAGATGTATGCAGCCAAGAGAGTGCGCACGTCAGTGAGGAGGAAATTCAATCGTGCCATAAAGTTGTTCGAGGACAGTGTGAAGCGATATGACCCTACAGATATTTTGAAGCATGCATTTGATGAGGTCTGTGGTGCTTACAAGAGTTTAGATTATGCTAATGATGATTTCATTTCGCGTATTGATGAGTCCCATGATGAATATGCTTCCTTATTAGCTGCAGCTGAGGATTATATAACTGAAGCATATAGGTTGAAATGTAAGGCCCATTCTCAGATACTAAGGAAAATAGACGGTGACAAAAGTAAGCAAAAAACTGACAACACAAAATTGATAGTCAAGAAGCTTGAACCTCCTAAATTTTACGGGCAAATAAGGCTATACCCCATCTTCAGAAAGGACTTTGAAAGATTAATGATCGCTAACTATGGCGAGGATCCATATGTCCTTAAGCAGTGTTTGTTAGGCGAAGCCTTGAAAGTGGTACATGGAGTTGATGATGATTTTCATAAGATGATGGATAGACTGAATGACAAATTCGGGAATGTAACTAAGGTAGTGGATTCTGTTTTGTGTGAGATCAGAGCTCTTAAGCCTGTACCAGAAGGCAATAACAAAAAAGCTTGTAGAATTGGTAAATACTGTGGAGAGGGGATGGCTTGATGTGTGTAAATTAGATCTAAAATCAGAAATGAATAACACTACTGTAATTAGCTAAGAGGAAAAGCTCTTACTCCCAACACTGAAAAGGGAATGGGTCTTGAAAGCTAGTGACTTCCAAAGTGAGAAGGATTTTGACGAATTATTAAAATGTCTAGTAAAAGAAAGGAAGGTGATAGAGTATGTACAGGAAAGAGTGAGGTCAAGTGCAACCATTGATAAAGTAGCAGTACAGTGTAACTTGCGAGGATCATTGTCATTCAGATAAATTTAATGAAGCAGTTAAGCAGTTAAGGGAAAACCAAGAGTCACAACAACGACAACTGAATGAATGTATTGTTAGCATGAACCAGCTTGTTTCAAACTTATCAAGTCAAGCTAGCAGTAAATCCAGGGTGCCGCCTAACATTTGCAAGAATTGTTGGATTCATGGTACAGCATCCCATAGCATTTTGGAATGTTCAGGGTTTCAGAACTTGGATAATGATTCTAAGTATGAGCTGTTAAGAAACAATAGAGTATGTTTCATCTGCTTACGGAAGGGACATTTCAGTAGCGACTGTATACATAGTAATGTAATGTAATGTTAAAGGTGAAAATAATGAAGCATGTGGCAGACCTCACCATCCTATTCTCCACACTTTGTTTCGCAAAATTCTTTCACCAGTCGACTACAAGGATCTAACTTGAATAACTTGTTGTCAAGAGAGGGAGTATTGCTAATGATTGGACATATGCAGAGTAAAGGCCAAAGGGTGGCAACATTATGGGATCCGGGCTCAAATTTAACCATGATTACTCATCGGATGGCAAACAAGGTGGGATTGAGAGGTAAAGATGTCAGCCTCACTGTAAGTAAAGTCGGGAACAGCACTGAGCAGCTTGGCAGCAAAATATATAAGGTTCCAATAACCGATTTGATGGGTACAGAATGGACAATTGAAGCTTGTGGTATCAATGAAATTACATCTGACATCGCAGAAGTTGACACAGCATTCATAGCTAGATTGCTTGGAGTAGAGGAATGGGAAATTGATCGGCCAACAGGCAAGGTAGATTTGCTAATTGGCGCTGATTACAGCAGTAAGATACCTGAAGTGGTCAGAACCATTGATAACTTACAGCTTATGCAAAACAATTTTGGAATGTGTGTAAGAGGCTCGCATCCAGTTATGACTAGGAATATGGGTGCCCAGAGTTTCTTAACATTAAAGATTAACCATATGACTGTAGCTACTGAGGTCAATGACATCATACCACGATACAGCGAGAACCTTTCAAAACAGTTAAATGATTTCTTTTCTGTTGAAAACTTTGGAACTTCCTGTATACCTAGATGTAGTGGGTGTAAGTGCGGGAAGTGTTCATTGAGTGGGGAACATAGCTTGCGGGAGGAAGCGGAATTAAAGCAAATAGAGAAAGGACTTGGTTATGATTCAATAAATGGATATTGGATTGCAAGCTATCCATGGATCAAGGATCCTAACAAGCTCCCTAACAATGTTTCCCTTGCATATGGAAGACTAAAATCTACTGAACGAAGCTTCAATCAAGCTTGGAAGTGACTACTCACATAGATATAATAATCAGATTTTAGATATGGTTCATAGGGGAGTTGCTAGAAAATTGAACATAGATGAGATGAATAATTATAATGGTCCTGTTCACTACTTGCCCCACCATGAGATCAACAAACCAGATTCCTCTTTTACCCCACTGAGAATTGTGTTGAACTCTTCATCCTCCTATTTTGGCCATGTACTTAATGATTACTTTGCAAAGGGCCCTGATGTGCTAAACAACATGATCGGCATATTGATACGTTTCAGGCAGCGTGCTGTAGCCATCGTAGCAGATATCAAGAAAATGTATAATTCAGTACGCATTTCAGAAGTTGATCAACATACTCATAGGTTTTTGTGGAGGAACTTGGAGACTGACAGAGAGCCAGACCACTATGTACTTACTACTGTGACCTTTGGTGATAGGCCTAGTGGCATATTAGCTATGATGGCCTTACGTAAAACTACTGAGATGGATGAATCCTTTCCCCTAACTGCAGAGATGATCAATCGTAACTCCTACGTTGCTGATATACTGGCAAGTGTGTCAACGATTGAAAGAGCTAAAAGAAGTATTGCAGAAGCTAATGTAATATTGTTTCGGGGAGGATTTCAGATCAAGCAATGGGTTATGTCAGGCGAAAGTCCAGATGATCATGTTCTTAACATCTTGAAAACTGACAAAGAAAGGGTACTGGGGTCAAACTGGAATCCTAAGGAAGACCTGTTTTTTTCTATATCACAACGATAAACTTCTCTAATAAAGTAAAAAATGTTCGAATGGAACCCCCCATAGAGAAATCAGAAATAGATGAAAAACTCCCTAGTACATTAACTAGAAGGATGGTACTTAGTCAAGTTGCCTCTGTGTATGATCCTTTGGGGTTCATTGTGCCATTCACCTTGAAAGCAAAGTTGCTTATGCGTGATTTAATGACCACTGATGGGGAAAATGAACAAAAATTAGGTTGGGATGAAGCAAGTACATGTATGGACAGATGGAGGAAATTATTCAAAGAAATGTACGAGTTAGACACATTGACATTCCATAGATGTGTGTGCAGATGCAAGTAAGTTCGCTTACGGAGCCTGTGCATATTTGAGGTGAAAAGTGAGGAAAGGACCCTTTGCAAGTAGAGCTGTGTACTTAGATTTAGCAGAAGGCTATGATACAGAGAATTTTTTGATGACGTTACGCAGGTTTGTCTCCATAAGAGGATTTCCGAAGCGCATGCATTCGGACGGAGGCACACAATTAGTAGCAGCTAACAAAGAATTGCGGACTATGACCAAGAACTGGAATATGACACAGATTGCAGAGTTTGGTAATAGTTTTGGAATGAGTTGGACTTTCAACAAGTCCGCAGATGCTCCATGAGAGAATGGATGCAGCGAATCTCTGATAAAATCTGTAAAGCGATGTATCATGATGTCGGTCGGTACTAATATCCTTTCATGGAGTGAGCTTCAGACTTGTATGTTTGAGATTGCTAATTTACTGAATGGTCGTCCGATTGGTCTCAAACCAGGGTTTGATCCTAGTTTGGGCATTTATCTTTGCCCTAATGACTTGCTCTTAGGTCGCACAGGTGTCAGTCCCCAGTGGATTATGGGACGAAAGAAACAATCCAAGACAAAGTTTTGAGTTCATGCAGAGGATCGTGAACTCCTTCTGGAAGAAATGGCAAAGAGACTATTTTTCCTTCTCTGATAGTCAGGCAAAAGTGGCATACTCAGCGTAGAAACTTAAGACCAGAAGACATCGTACTTGTTCAGGAAAACAATTTGGTAAAGGGTGCATGGAAAATGGCTGAAGTTGTAGTAGCTGTACCCGGGAGTAATGGTCAGGTTCGGGATGTAACTTTGAGGTACAAAGTGTATAAACCAGGTCGACAGTACAAAGGTCAAATTGATATGTTAATCAAACGATCTGTTCATAGACTGATAGTTTTACTTCCTGTCGAAGAGCAGGGGTGAATGATATTGAGTTAAGGGGGGGGGGGGAAGCGTATGATGTATTGAGTTAAGGTGGGGGGGGAGTGTATGATGTAATCATAATTATCTCCGAGTGTAATGTTTCGTAATTTGTAATTTGTGTGATGTATCATAAAATTTCTCATTTGTGTATTGTTTGCAACATTATGTATTATAGATAAGGATATTGCACCCATTACAAATAATATTAAGGCATGTGAATCACTGCGCAAGGCGATTGTGTTTTGGTGGGTATTGTGGGAGGTGAAGTGCAGCTGGTAGCTACCACTGCCTGTCAGCCAGCACTCCTGTGTGTGGTGATCAGTGTCGGGTGGACACCTGACCGATTGTGCAGATGTAGGCTGGATCTGATCTACGGTAAAGGTATGTTATTTGCGCTGCTGTAGTTTGTTAATGGTTTAGGTGACTGAAATGTGTGAATACATATTGTATATGGAACGGGGTGTCATGTGGTTATATGGTTCGGGGTGTCATGTAGTTATATGGTTCGGATCGTGTTATATTATTTCGGAGCTGTGATCTCCATATGTATGGTTAAAGTGCAATGTGTACTGGCAGAAGTGGGTGTCCAGCGCACTGGCAGGAGTACGTACGGCACACTTCTGGTTAGGGATGTGTGGGAATAAGATTAGGAGCGCCAAGGTGCAAGTTCACGAGGTGTTTTCTTACATTCATAACGGGTGCTATACTTGAATATGCTGTGCCTTTTATAGTTATTTCCGGAGAAACTTTGTTTGCAGTGTGTGTAACTGGGTGATTTGTTCACAGATTGAATGTTACTCAATAAAGTATTCATGTGGCACTTGGTGGCTGCACATCCCTGCGGTCCAAGCATACACCGAGTGTGGATGTGAAGATTCGGTGGCTCTCTGACGTCACCAGAACATTCTGCCTCGATCGGGAATCGGTTGAGGTAAAAAGGTCTGTTACCTCCTGCTTCGTCTACATCTCAAGACGGGGGACTGACATCATACAGAAGGCAACAGAAAAACTCGATCGAGATGCCTCGGAAATTACCCACGTATCTCGTCACCTGGTACCCAGTCGGCGTGGACCCTTTCTTGGCCAAAGAGCTTCCTGGCGTATAAACCGCGTGTCGTTTCCACCAATGTGGCACGCCCATTAACAGGTTCGTTATCACCTAGAGCCTCCTTGACCTACTACCATCTACATTCTGTTTCACCTTCCTTCCTTGCCTTCCACCGTACGAGCTTGGAAGGATGAAAGATGAACAGCCTTGGTGCTTCAAGTGTTGGGGTGTTGGACATATTTCTCGGTACTGTTCCGCCTCCGAGAATTGTGGCTTGTGTTCCGGCACTCAGTCCTTCCTCACCTGCCCACACCGCAACCCTCGCAGCCCACCTCCACTAATGCTGCTTCTACATCAGCACAGTCTTCCCATCCCGTCCTAGACACAACGATATGGAAATGCCCCCCCCCCCCATCCCCTGTCACGAACCCGAGTCAACGTGTGGCACGAGTTTACGAGACGTTCTTGTCCTGTTGCCTCGCGTGCCGTCCACCCCTTCCCCCCCACCGCCACCACCATCACCATCACCACAACTGTGACCAGGCGCTGCCACACCACCTCCTTACTAATTTGACGGCACGATGTGCAGCCATCATAGCGCGTTTTGATGCCAATGAGTCGCGCATCGAAGGTCTGGCAGCCCAGCAAGCCACCACCCAGGGAACCCTTGATACACTCATCAAGTCCCACCACGCTGTCATTGCTACTGTCACCACCTTCTCAGAGAAAATCGAATACCTCGCCGCTGGTTTTGATAAGCCCAGTGACCACTTTTTCAAGGAGCCACCATGACTCACACCTCAAAACGGCACCGCCTCAATGTCATCGTCCCCACCAGCCTCCTGTAAAGCCAAAGGCAGACTTCGATAGCAGAATGCAGCTTCGCATTATCTCGTATATGACGTCAGGAATAGCCTTGTGAGCTACATTCACTCTTCCATAACCCACAAACCTCTGCTCTGCAAATAACGACATAACGTTCCAGCTCTTTGAGGTCACCTTAGGTGATGGGAAGCTGCGGCTCTGCAACATTTACTCTACCCCAGGAAAGATAAATCTCCCTGCTCTTCCCACAGCTCCTTCTCACAGATTGATTTACATGGGGGACTTCAATGCCCGCCATCCTGCCTTAGGTGATGTTTCCCCCTCCCCGAACCTTAGTGGAGCCTCTCCTTGAATACATCCGCCGCCACCATCTCGCTCACTGGCCCACCAGAAGTGCCAATCATATCCGAGGAGACACGCTTGACCACATCATCACTTCCGGCCTGGTGACGTCGCGGGTCAAGTGTTTTTCTATGCAGGCCCTCTTCTCTGACCACGTCACTCTTGGTCTTCAGTATTCCTTTCCAAGTGGACCTTCTCTTCCTCAGACTCGCCTCCGCATCACCATCCCTCCAAAGTACTGCTCCAATTTCAATCAACATTTGATCTTCGGTCACCTGACAACCTATATTCCTCCTTGGTTGACTCCACACACATTTTTTACACCCATTACGTGGCACGTAGGCATATTAGGAGACACCATGAGGCTCACGCCTAGACGCTGGACCAACATATTCTTCTGGCGGACAGGAAGGCTGTGCAAGATGGCCTTGCCTTCCAGCAGCAAATGATCTCGTTGAACTTCAGCAGTGTGTCCATACTGATTCTTGGAGGAAGTATACTGATGGCATTAAGGATCAGACCAGTGTCGCCTCCATGTGGCGCCGGATAAACAGTCATTAAGAGGAAGCCTCCAAGTACTCTTCACCACAGCTCAGCCCATTATGCACAAGACTTGATCAATAACTGGTTTGGGCCGGGGCACACACGCAATCTTCCCCCTCACATTCAAGAGGCTCTCTCCACCCACAGGAACGTCGCACTTTGCGCCTAATGATTACATTACTACGTGCTGATGAAGATGGCAACTAGCTCATCACTGAAGACGAACTGCGCCATGCTCTCACCAGGGGTAAAGCAACAGCACCCGGGGATGATGGTGTCACCTACCAAGTCCTCCGTCTCCTCTTCAAAGTCGATGGCAATCCGTTTCTGCGGCTGTACAACCTTTGCTTCAGCAGGGGATACTTGCCACGTGCCTGGACATCAAGTACTGTTGTGCCCATCCCCAAGCCTGGTACAAACAAGTTCAGGCCCATCTCATGGTTTTCCTGCTTCTGTAAAGCGCTAGAGCGTATATTCCTCACCCGCCTCATGTTCCGACTACAAGATAAGTTATCTCCACGGCTGTATGGTTTCTTGCCACAGAGGAGTACCCACCATTGCCTGATGGACCTGTATGGCCGCTTCTTCCCCGCTAGTGTGGTAGTGTTTTGTTGACCTCAAGAGTGCTTTTCACGTTGCCAATAGGGAGGTTATTCTTGACCAGCTGGTCGACTTTGGTGTCCAAGGAAATTTCCTTCAGTGGATCCGTGGCTATCTGAGCCACAGAATCTCACGTGTGCTTTTCAAAGGGGCATGTAATGAATAAAAGGCATTCGAGCTTGGCACTCTAGAGAGCAGGGTTTTAAGTCCTTTCCTATTCAATGTACTGATGCACTGCTTGTCGACTCTTCTTCCCGAAATTCTTGGCACAACTGTTACATGCTATGCTGACGACATTTGTGTACATTCCACCTCTGCTGCCATGTTCAGCGCTTCCTTCAGTCTTTCTATGAGTCGTCCTCCGCCTGTGGCCTCATCCTCTCCCCAGACAAGAGTCGAGTGTTCCCTCCCTAGGGACCAAGGACACTTCCTGTGTTCACTGCAGGACATAGTGTTGTCCCAGCCTGCACGCTGTACCTGTACCTGGGAACGCCCGTGCACATCTCTCCAGCCATACCTGCTCGGCAGCGCGTCCATACCATCATCCAGGATCTCCTCCATTGGCTAGAACAGCGCTTTCTCCCCTTCAAGTGGGCTCACAAACAATGCCACTGGTGTCTCCATCCATTTAGCTAGGACCATCTACATTGGATTCATCTTGTCAGTCATAGACTATCTCTCTCAAGGTCTCAGTCAGCTTTCTCAGACTACCTTACAGCGTCTAGAAAAATTCCAAAACAAAGTGCTACGGTACATTCTTGGGTGTCCCTCCTCCACCCGAATAGTGAACATGTTGACTAAACTGAATCTTCCCTCAGTTGTGGAGAGAATACACGCCAACGTCTCCTACCTCAGCGTCAAGTCCTTGCTCTCTCCCTATTTTGCTCCGCACTATGCCCTCGTCCTGAGAGCATCACTTGACCCCGTTGCGCAACGCCCTCTTCTTCGTTCCGGCGTCCGTACCCTGGTCAACATAGTACCCTCTACCCTGCAGCGTCTTCACCTCGACGTTCCTGTGGCTGGGGTTGATCACGGGCTGCCTTCCTGGAGGATTCCACAGCTTAACGTCACCTTCACGCCCACTTCCAAGACAGATCCTTCGCCTCGCCGGAAACAACTAGCTCTGAAGCACATCGCCTCGCTCTCCTCCTCTATCCCTGCCGCGCGCCACCTCTACGTGGACGGGTCTCTGCAGCCAGATGGTAGAGCGGGTTGTGCTATCTACTCGCCGGATGTGGACCCCCCAGAGGAAGGCTGGGTGGGCCGCAGGTTATCTAACTCTTCTAGCTCCACTTACTGCGAGCTCCAGGCACTCCTGTTGGCTTTCAACCTCATCTGTCAGCGACGGGTAAATGGTACGGAGATCTGCGACTCCCAGTCTGCCCTGCAGGCCATCTCATCCCCACAGCGTACTTCACACCGCTCAGTCATCCACTAGATATTGCAACAGTTAGTTACAGCTCAATAATACTCCCAGCTTTGAGCAGCTCCGCACTGATGTTGCAGATGCCAGCTGCCTTTCCATCCCTCAACTTTGCCACAGCCTCTTTGACATCGCCAATGGAGGGTATATTTTCGTCAATGGGTGGATCAGCATCCAGCGTCTGCAACCCTGCAGTCTGGAGCTGTCAAGAGGACACACAACTAAGATAAAGAAGATTATGTGTCTGGGAGACGTCAAAAAGTACAGCTTCCCCAATAGAGTAGTCGGTCTCTGGAATAAATTGGATGAGGACGTGGTTAAGGCGGTCACGGTGAAACAGTTCAAAGAGAAGCTGGAAAGATGCAGTTATGGAGACAGAGCAATAAGGGCTAAGCTTGTAACCTGTAAAATACAATTAAGTAATTACAAACACCAACCCACCCACCCACACACACAACCCCCCCGCCCCCCACACACACACATTTATTATCAGCCACCCTTTCACATCTATATCAGATCTTATCTAGTGAACACCTGCCTTATAATAAGGTTTGAATGTCTCACTACAAATATCTTAATCATTATTTTTTTTCCGTACTTATTTTCTTCGTATGGAGTAGTCATTGTTGTTGTTCGGAATTTTGCTAAACAATCCTTCATTTTTTTTTCTGTAAAAATGTTAGGCATTGGAAGACAGAATAGGGTCCTCTTCCTTCCTCCCACATTCTCTCTCTCTCTCTCTCTCTCTCTCTCTCTCTCTCTCTCTCTCTCTCTCTCTCTCTCTCTCTCTCTCTCTCTCTCTCTCT
>CM035223.1:18129694-18146844 GCA_020233015.1 Callinectes sapidus | reverse complement strand
GTATCGAGATAACAGGCTGTGGCTGCAACTTTGAGCTATGAACCACAAAAGGAGACGTTCAGGGAGTTCACAACTAGCTTTAATGGCAAGTTCAAAGGATTCCGTGAACTGCTCCAGACCAGAAGTGGATAGATCAGCAATCCTCAAGATTATAATTTTTGCTACTAAACATTGCTGTAAGTAAATAGTCTATCTATCTATTTATCTATCAGTCATTATATCTATCTACTTATTTATCTATCTAGCTACCTACCTGTCTATCTATCTATCTATCTATCGATCTATCTATCTATCTATCTATCTATATGTCTATCTATCTATCTATCTATCTATCTATCTATCTATCTATCTATCTATCTATCTATCAATATAAGTGTATCTCTGTGTGTATATATACACACACACACACTCATACACACACACACACACACACACACACACACACACACACACACACACACGCGCGCGCGCGCGCGCACGCACACGAGTGTACGTTAACACTTAGGCTTACATATATTCATTTTTGCATTTACTCTTCCTTCCCTGCTTTATTCAAATAATAAATTCTTTTATGGAGCAATTATATTTGCATATATAAATACAATGAATTCCTACCTATCTTGACGCTAACAGGGGTGCTGCTTTTATTTTCAGTTGCTTTGTGTTAAAAGTTAGGCATGATTGTTGTAACTTTATATAGGTAGTGAGTGTGTTAATGAACGTGTACGGTAGTGATACAGAGAATTAAAAAAAAGGTAGTAGATATTTGATGCCCAAGGAAGCTTCAGGAGGTGGAGCGGCTCTGTAATTCATCTGTTTGCTGTGGTGCAGATTTATGAAACATATTCAACAAAGGGAAAGAAATACTCTCTGCCGTTATATACTTAGGTAAGGCCAATCATAAAATCTCAAAAAAAGGAATATAGGCTATCTTGTAGTCGGTGAAAATGTTATATCGATCAAAATTAGCTGAGCATTTGATTGTTTTCTCGAGAAAAATAAAAACTGTGAAATTGTAGTGGGGAGTATTATACAGTGAGATGTTGAGAAAATGGAGGATTGTAGTGTGTGTGTGTGTGTGTGTGTGTGTGTGTGCATGCTGTGGTGACAGAATAAGAGGGAGCAGTGCGGGAGATCTGTGAGGAGAAACTTTGTACTATCCACTTAAACCCCCCTGCCAAGCACCTACCATTGCTCGCGCACGCGCACTAAGGCTCACCATCCTAAACTCGGCAAAAATGCCTCCACCGTCGCAGAATGATTTGCGCAAATTTCAGCGCAATCAGTTATTAAGAAAGATGACCTCATAGAGGCTATCCTGTCAGCTACAAATGAAAGCCTTGCAGCAAATGAGAAGTTAGAGAGTATGCTGGCGGACATAGCTAAGGAGCTGACAAAGGTGAAGCAGAGCATCACTTCTTCAAAAGGCGAAGTAGACACTAGGATCAAGGTCTTGGAGGAGAAAGTTGAGGTCCAGGCAAACATAATACAACACCAACAGAAGTTTCTCGAAAACCTCGACCGCAAGGAAAGAGAAACCAACGTGGTGATGCTGGACGTTCCCGACGAAGGAGAGTCACTTGACGGGGCGACCAATGACGCTGCCAAGATCAGGAAGGTGTTCTCCGTGGTGGGAGGCGAGCCACAAGTGCGCTCATACCGACGTCTGGGTCGTCACAACGAGACAAGCGGACTTAAACGCCGTATCCCGTGGTTTTGGCGGATATAGGCGAAAGGGATCTTCATCCTGCAGTACGTGAAGAATGGAAGCGATTACATACCACACAAGCAACAGAGGAGAACCGTCCTGAAAATCAAGGCTGTCAAATTCGATTGGATATGAAAGAAAGAAAACTGTATCGCGATGGAATTGTTATAGATGAATGAAAGCTGAATTATTTTTAAATCGACCACAAAAATGCATCAGAATAGTATCCTGGACATTAACACATTGAGGACAAAGATGGAAAAAGATATGAAAATTAAGATGCTACAAGATTTTGACATAGTGAGCATAAATGAAATTAAGACACCCAGATCTATATCTTTACCTGGTTATGTGTGCTATGTCAGCCGTGATACAAACAAACCTCACCGTGCTGGCACGTGTGTTATTAAGCAACATCTCAGTCAATTTGTAACAGATGTGGATGTTAGTATTGTTGACCAGGTGTGGTTCAAGTTGATGTGTGTTACAGACGTTTTGTTTGGTTGTTGTTATGTGCCGCCCCCAGATTTACCTTATTTTAGCCATGTTACTTTTAGCAGTATGCAAGCTTGTAGTGTGCACCTCATCTAGTTTAGTGTGCTCTCAAAATCCACCACTCTCCTACACATTTTTCCTACACTTTCAAGGGTAACTATTTACAAATATTTCTTTCTTTCCAAAGAAACACCAACCATTTCTACTTCACACCTTCTTTCCACAAACAAACACATACACCAGCTGTGCCCTTTTTACACACAATCTTTGACACGTACAGAAAACATTCACTCACAGCTTATATTTATGTTATTATAGTTATTTTGCAGAATGTGTATCAGAATCGTATCCTTGAATGACTTTTGAGCAATAAACAGATGGTGGTCAGCAGACTGAGCCCAGACACCGTGCGACTAACACGTGTCCTGAAGCCCTGTCCGTCTGCCACCTTTACGTGGATTTTTTGTACGGCCATCTGGCCTAGGATCATAGTTAAATAAAGTTAGGATTCCCATTGCCCCGTGATTTTAGATTTGCCTATCATTACCTTGTCCTTAGCGGCAAAAGAAGGTGTCTGTTGCCACCGTGCCAGATTGTCTTTCCTCTCTTACCTACGGAGGATCCGCCTCAGTGAGCGCGCTTTTGGGGTGAATTGACACCGTCCGGCCCCCCTAGAGTGGTTTGGCAGGACAATCTGACCTTAGTAAACTCCTCCCTGACCTCCTCCCACTTGAGTCCCGCTCCCGTCCTGTAGGAGGGGGGTGTACCCCCTCCATGCCGAACGGACCCTCCTCCCCTTCCCCTCCAAGGGGGAGGGAGGGCACTGATCGACGACCCCCGACTGCCAGACTGAATATTGACCCCAATAAAGCGACATATGTGACTCTTCACTCTAAGACTTCCACCCGCCTCTCTACGGTCAATTCTTTTATAATAAAGAAAGTCATTGATTGCAATATTGGAAATGTCATATATGTTAAAAAAAAACTTCCCAGTGGTGACTTGCTTGTGCACACGCTTAACGTAAGTCAAGTGAAATCATTGTTGAAGCTCCGGACCATCCATGACATCGAGATCGAGGCTTTCATTCCAGTGTCTATGAACTCGTGTCGGGGAGTTGCCTCCCACCGCGATTTTGTGGATATGGATGAGGCAGAGATTACTGATTGCATGGCTGAACAGAATGTAATTGAAGCTCGTAAGATAACTAAGAATGTTGACGGCACCAGAAGGAGCAGAGCATCTGTTATTTTAACTTTCAGTGCTGCTAAATTGCCGGATAGGGTTCATGTAGGATATGAGTCGGTTTCCGTTCGTCCCTACATTCCGAATCCTCTCCGTTGCTTCAATTGTCAAATTTATGGTCACCATGGAAATGCTTGTCGGTCTTCCCACGCCTACTGCGGTAGATGTTCAGATGAGGGTCATTCTGCAGACCAATGTACATCTCTTGTCCAAAAGTGCCGTAACTGTGAAGGTGCTCATTCCACTTTCTCGCGCGATTGCCCCGCGTGGAAATTGGAAAAAGAGATCTGCACAGTGAAAGCTACTGAAGGGATTTCCTACTATGAAGCAAGGATGAGAGTGAAGCAGACGCAGTCCGCACCTGCTTCAAACGCTTCTTATGCTTCAGCAGTAAGGGCTCCTCCCAAGATGTGCACTATTGGTATTCAGACCGATCCGTTGCCTGCCTCATCTACCTCCACAGTTTCCCCTTCAACCTCTGCCTCATCACCTGATAAAACTACATCCACTTCCACTAAAACTTCTACTGCTATCACTTCCTCTGCTCCATATCTGTCCGCTATCTCTCGTACTCCCAGTAAGAGTGAAAAGACTGACAAGTCTGATAAACTGAATTTAACAAAACTTGAACGCACTCGCCCTTCTCATGTCGTCGCAGCTCCCGCGCCCTCGAGGAGGAGTTCTCACGCTCGCTCCCTCTCGACGAGCTCCGGGGAGTTAAACAATTGATGACCCAATGGATGTCACCACTAGTAAGGGCCGGGAGAGGTCCCCCGGCAGCTCTTCAGAGCGCAAAAGGACCAAGAAACACGGCCGCCACCTCCACTCTTAAGCCATAATGTTCAAGGTGTTACAGTGGAACTGCAGAAGTATTCGAAATAAAGATTCATATTTGTCACTTTTAGTGAACATACACAGGCCGTCTGTTATTTGTCTACAGGAGACGAGACTGCAGGATCAGCCTGATCCTACAGTGCTAAAACACTACCATCCGTATAGAAGATATGAGGGACACGGCGTTGCCATATACATACACAAAACACTAACACAAACAGAAGTGACGTTGAATACACCTCTGGAAGCTGTCGCGTGCAGGGTGAGATTCAACAACACGTATCTGGCTATATGGTCCCTCTACTTGCCTCCCAATACCCCCAGTGTTGATGACGACATTACATCACTGATTAGCCAGCTTCCGGGCAACAGGCTAGTACTGGGCGACTTTAACGCCCATCATCAGCAATGGGGAAGTGAGAGGTCAAGTGTACGTGGGGAGCAGATAGTTGACATTATGTTGCAGACAAACCTCTGTCTTCTGAACGATGGAAGTGCGACTCGTGTAGATGATCGGACTGGTAACGCGTCTGCCATTGATCTGTCATTGTTATCGCCGGGTATACTCCCTGACTTCTCCTGGGAAGTCATCGACGACTCCCACGGAAGTGACCATCTACCCATCTGTATCTCTTACTCACGCGACATCCCGCCCACCCCCCGCACTCCCAAGTTCAACTTTAAGAGAGCAGATTGGGCAACCTTCCGTGGGATTGCCGACGTGGATATATCTGGCGAGGACATTGACACGATGGTCAGCAACGCAACACGATCCATATTACACGCCGCCGAGGCTTCTATTCCGAAAACTTCTACAGTTCACACTAAGCATGGAGTTTCATGGTGGACAACGGATTGCCAACAAGCACTTCGTGAGCGTAATAGGCGATACAGGTATTTCACCCAGCAGCCCAGTCAAGCAAACTTCATAGCCTATAAAAAGGCAAGGGCTCAGGCAAGGAAAGTCATCCGTGATGCAAAATCAGACTCGTTCAAACAATTTATATCATCAGTTAACCGCACCACACCACTATCAAAAGTGTGGCAAACAATAAACATATTAAATAATAAAAAACCATACAACCCAATAAACACACTAAACATAAATAACCAAATAATTGACAACAAACAAGATATAGCAAATGCAATAGCCCACCATTTTTATCAGGCAAGCAGTTCCGCCTACTACACCCCTGCCTTCCTCCCCCGCAAGGAGGAGGCAGAACTCTCAGTCCCAAACTTTGCCACGGGAGGCGTAAACTCGGACTACAACACAGAGTTTACGTTGGATGAACTCCTTCTTGCCCTGAAATACTGTAAAGGCTCCAGTCCAGGTCCACATAATATTTCATATATTATGTTACAGCATCTCGGCCACCATTCTATCACTAAAGTATTATTCCTATACAATAAAATATGGACCACCCACACGTTTCCTAAGTCTTGGGGCTTTGCTCATACCATCCCAATCCCCAAAAAGACTGGACGCCTTACGGACCCCAGTGCGTTTCGCCCTATTGCGCTCACAAGCTGTCTATGTAAGGTCATGGAACGTATGGTAAAGCAAAGGCTGCTTTTTGTTTTAGAAGCGAAGGGTTTGTTAGGTGATGAGCAGTTGGGGTTTCGTAAGTATCGAAGCACGATGGATCACCTAACACACCTGGAGCATTGCATTTCAGAGGCATTTGCCAAAAAAGAATTCATGATAGGGGTGTTCCTAGACATCCACAAAGCCTTTGACATGACATGGCGACACGGTATCCTCATGAAACTCTACGCTCATGGCTTCAGAGGTAACTTGCCCATTTTTGTTTATAATTTCCTACAGGACAGAACATTCTCTGTCAAGCTTCCTGGTAACGTAATCTCGGACGTTTTCGTCCAGGAGAACGGGGTGCCGCAGGGTAGTGTTCTTAGTCCTATATTATTTTGTATTATGATTAATGATATTCTGTCCACAACTCCCGTCCCCAGGAATCTTAAATACTCACTATACGCTGACGACTGTGCGTTATGGCACACCTCGCCTAACGCTTAGTTCTCAACGGGGCGGATTCAAGACGCTCTTGATTCCGTTCAGCATTGGGCCTCTTTGTGGGGATTTAAGTTTTCCGTTGCTAAGTGTATCGGTGTTGTTTTTACTAGACGTAACGTACCTGATTTGCAATTAACTCTTCAAGGCCAGCCGATACCATTTAAAAATTCAGTCGAATTCTTGGGTCTGCATTTTGACAGCAGACTCAATGTGAAGACCCACATTAATGAACTACTTATCCGTTGCCGTAAGAAAATCAATGTCCTCAAATACCTCCGTGGTACTTCATGGGGAGCAGACAGGAAATCTTTATTAATGGTGTACAAGTCCTTAATTCGTTCTCATTTAGACTATGGCTCACCGGTGTATGGGTCTGGGTCGGAACCAACATTGAGGAGGTTGGATGTTTTGCAAAATGAATGTGTGAGAATGTGACTTGGGGCCCTGCGCTGCACTCGTGTGGCGAGGATGGAGGTCGAGGCCAATATACCACCACTAAAACACCGTCGCGATGCTCTACTGCTCTCATATGGGATAAAAACTGCCCGGAAAGCTCCCCTCGGCAACGCAGCAAGCAAGATCATCTGGCAGCACGAACAGCTCTACACTACGGTCCACCGTCCAGTCTCTGTCAGACTTTACGCACTATGCCAACAAACGGGCGTGAGACTGGACGATGCGGACCGCCTCGTGCTGCCCACCCTTCCCCCTTGGAAGAAACAAGAAACATCAATCAACACAACATGGATAAGGGGGAAGAAGGCTGTTGTTGCCGAGGCAGAGCTCCACCAACTCTTCCGGGCCCTCATCGCTGGCCTCCCTCCATCCCTACACATATATACTGACAGCTCCAAGACGGATAAATGTGTGGGTGCAAGTGTGTGGTCGTGTGAATGTGCCCTCAGGCTCCGACTGCCGACTCATACATCGGTCTTTTCCGCTGAAATTGACAAAGCCATAGATTGTGCTTTAAATTCATCTCATCATTCAATTACAATTTTTTCGGACTCTATGTCAGCCCTTCAGGCAATAGAGTCTGGCCGTACGGTTACAAATGAAATCCAGGGCAATATCATTAATAAATTAAATTCAAGTCGTAAATCCTTCTCACTGATTTGGGTGCCTGGACATTCCAATATTCGCGGGAATGAACAGGCTGACATGCTAGCTCGGTCTACCGCAGAGCTCGAGGGAGCATGGAACCTCCGTCGGGATCTGCAGTCATGTCTCTCAGTTGTTAAATCATCAGCGAAACTCCTGTGGCAGAGTCACTGGGACAACCTCCACCTACAAACCATCAAACCCATCCTATGTGAGTGGGCTTCCTCCAATCGCCCCACAAGGCGGGAGGAGGTTGTCCTCGCACGCCTCAGGATGGGCTGCACCCTCCCCACCCATATGCTCCCCTACATAGCCAAGGCTTTCCCACCACAACGTTCCGTATGCAATGTCACCCTCTCTGTCGAGCACATCCTGCTTCACTGTGTGCGTTATCGTGAGGAGAGGCGGCCCTTGGCGGCGTATTGCCAGAGTCGCGGCCTCACGCTAACGCAGACCACCCTTCTGGGTGACGAACACCCGGATGTGGTCGATAGACTGATGATTTACCTGACTGAGACCAACTTAATGAGGGAGTTGTGATTTATGTGTATATAGTCTATATGATGCACTATGTATATTTTTTTCACTCCAATATATATATAATGTAAATAAAAGTATGAAAGTGTGTATGAATTTCATCCAGCGTGATTTGATGTAAATGTTTATTTTTATTTATTAATATTATTTTTTTTAATTTATTTATTTTTTCTATTTATTATTATTTTTTTTTTATAAATAAAAGCAATACGTAGTAACACTATGTAGTCACCTTGTGTGTTTGTGTGTTGTCCCCTCCATCCCCTTCCTTGACAAAGGACAATAGTTTTGCAGTAGTAATAGGTGCCCTGTGTGAATGAAGCGTGTGTGTAAGTGTGACTGTTGTTGTTGTTGTTGTTGTTGTTGTTGTTGTTGTTGTTGTTGTTGTTGCTGTTGTTGTTGTGGTTGTTATTGTTGATATTATATAAAAAAATAAAATAAAATAAAAAATAAAAAACAAATAGAACATAAAAAGAACATAAAACACAAATAAATAAAAAAAGTACTTGTAAATAAACAAACAAATACACAAACCTAATAAGATTGGCCTAATACCCATGTTTGGGTGATGGCAAAAAAAAAAAAAAAAAAAAAAGATGGTTATAAGCTAAGTTAAAAACAAGCGAGCATCAAGCAAGCATGTTGTTGTTGTTGTTGTTGTTGTTGTTGTTGTTGTTGTTGTTCTTGTTGCTGTTGTTGTTGTGGTTGTTATTGTTGATGTTATTATATAAAAAAAAAAAAATAAAATAAAAAGATAAAAAACAAATAGAACAAAAAAAAACATAAAACACAAATAAATAAAAAAAAAGCACTTGTAAATAAACAAACAAATACATAAACCTTATAAAATTGGCCTAATACCCATGTTTGGGTGATGGCAAAAAAAAAAAAAAAAAATGGTGGCTATAAGCTGAGTTAAAAACAAGCGAGCATCATAATGGGTATATGGTGGTTGGAGATTTCAATGCCCGCTTTGGGAACACAGTTCGTGAGCTACCAGTATGGGTGGAAATGCAGCATCTGTCCTATCCGGTGATCCCTGATCCTGTGAGAATAGCAAAAGACACCGCTAGTGCCCTTTACGGTATATGTGTAGAAGAAAAGAACAACCTGGAAACACCTCAAAACCATTTCCTCAGTGATTTCACGTATCGTCAAGGCCATCAATGGATATCTGAACTTGATATTTATGTTGCAACTACAAATATCATAAACTGTATTACCAACGACCCGCATTGCCGTCAGATCATGCCCTGATTTCTGTAACTCTTGAGTGTTTCATCTGTGAATCTGAATTATCTGTGTCATAGAGCATCCTGCCTGGGTGACCATGCTGTCCTACATAGTAATTCTAGCCACAGTGAAAACAAAGTTCGCTCAATAAAGTTCGAGACTATTGATCAAGTAAAGCTTCGTAATAAAGTAGAACAGCACAAACTACTTCTGTTGTCTAACGATGTGCACCAAGATGACAGTAGTGTGTGTAAATGCCCTGTATGATATTGCTCGTGAGAGTCAAGCGCACCAACGAGTGTGTGGTGGGACGGGTGCCAGCAGCGGAAGGTGGGAACGTTTGTTGGAGAGCAGTGATGAAGCACGGATGTGGCGGCGAGCCATTGGTTTGTCAGGTAAGCTGAGCGATGATGCCGCTGCGATTCACTCTTCCCCTTCTGATTTTGAGTTCAAGCAACATTTTGAAGAAATACTCAATGAAGGTAGCGTTGCAGGCCATAATTTTTAAAGTAGCGCCTAATGACGTGTACGTTCCAGTGCTGGACGACCCCATCACACCTAGTGAGATTTCGAAGCAAATTTCGAAGCTTCGCGGTAACAAAGCGTGTGGCCCCGACGGGGTACCGCCTGGTGTACTGAAACTGTTACCTGCTCCCCGGATAACTTTTATTATAACTTTGTTTAATTTTGTATTCTTATGTGGCGCATATCCGTTGCCGTGGACGTCAGCGAAACTGTTTACCATCTTCAAAGGAGGGTCAAGGTCACTTGTAAATAATTATCGTGGCATTAGTGTACTCAACAGCCTTGCCAAGTTGTATGATATGGTGCTATGTAGCAGGCTGGAGAGCTGGTTCATGCTGTACAGAGAACAAGCAGGTGGCCAAGCGGGAAGAAGGTGTGTTGAGTTGATTGTAACCCAACGGTTATTAATTGATATGGCCAAAAAGAAACTCAAATTATTAATTGTTTTTATCGATCTCGCCAAAGCATTTGATAGAGTAAAAAGGAATGTCTCATTTGCAATATTAAAGAGACTGGGATGTGGGATGGTAATGCTGACAGCTTTCATCTCAATGTATACCGTAACGAACAGTATTCTCGGCACTGCTCTTATATCGGCGTGTGTTAGTGTACGCCAGGGTTCCCCAACTTCATGTTTGCTCTTTGTTTTGTATGTCAATGATATGATTAGTTTGATAAAAAGCAATTGTGACAGATGGCTTCCTGCAGTGGTTACATATCCTAGTTCTAATGGACGATACTGTTATCTTGTCTAAGACAAGAGACGGAATTGTCAAAAAACTTACCTTAATATCAAAATTTTGTGGCTCTCATGGTATGAAAATTAATACTAAGAAAACAAAATCTATGGTGTTCAACGGTAATGAGGTAGATAGCCGGCCAATAACAATGAACAACGTTACAGTAGACTTGTGTGAGCAATATGTGTACTTAGGTAGCACTGACGGCTATACATCCACAGCCATTAAGGCCCATACACAAAGGGTCATGTGTCATGCACTTAAATTTATTACTTTTGTGGAGAAAAACAATGATGCACCCTTTTAGGTTAAGAAGAATGTTTTTACCAGTGCTCTTATGTCATCTATTGTATATGGCTGTGAATCATGACAGAACGGTGATGTAAAACCCGTAAGCAAACTGTATAATCATGTGGTGTGTAAAGAAAATGTTAGAGGTACGAAAAACTACGAGAAATGATTAATGCTTATTAGAAATTGGATGCCTCCCTCTTCACTCACTGGTTAAGGATAAACAACGGAGATTTTTCCAAAATATACGGAGAGAACGACGAGACATGCAAGAAGGACCTTGGTCCCATGCCATTCACTTAACGCTCGACAGCGATACAAACACGTCCCGTTTTCTTTCTAGTCTTATACATACTGAGTTTGATGATATACAATGTACATATAATAGTCTTAAGAAACTTTTTGCTTCACTTTTCTTAATTTCACACGTAGTGGGGGACGGGGCACCCTCCCAGGTGCCTGACATTCCCTTCCTTTTTAGAGACTGCAACCAAGTGTTCTTTTCAGGACTATGGCTGTTCTTTTAAGGGCAATGGTTTGGACCTCTGCTGCCCTTGGTTTTTCAGGGATCTTCATTAGTTTTTTTTTCAAGGGCTTTTTCTGGAGACCTGTTGCACCAGAGATAACTGGAACAGTTGAGATCTCCTTTAAATTCCAGTTTCTCTTCATGTCATGCATTAGGCTTTGATATTTTGTAACCTTTTCCCTTTCTGGTCTGTTCAGTCCACTATCATGTGGGATGCTAACTTCAATAATCAATGCTTTTTTTCTGCCTTGGCCCATATCACCAGGTCCGGTTTGACTGCAGCATTTTCCAGGTAAGCGGCTGTTGGAATTACCATGTCATAGTAGATGGTGTGCCTTTCACTGCCGGTGATCTTTTCAGGCTGATGTTCCCACACTTTGCTGGAACACTTGATGTTCAGGCTCTTGCAGATGGTCCAGTGTAGGTACTTGCACACTCCATCGTGCCGGGCGGTGTAGTAGCAATCGGCTAAGAGAGTTTGACAGCTTGAAATCAGGTTGCTCACACTCTCTGTTTCAATGTGGCAGAACCTGCATTTGTTGTCATTGGTTAGACCTGCCATCTTTTTGAATGCATTGGTCATTATGCCCTGGTCTTGAGCTGCCATTATAAGCCTCTCTTGGTCGAAGTGGAGGGTTCCTCTGGTGAATCGTTTTAAGGAGTTCTCCTTATCAATTCTCCTTGGAGAGTTCTTGCAGGAAGTACTTGGCTCGCTGGTGTTCAGCCCACTCCCTTAGGTTGTTGTTTTGGAATTTCCTGCTGTACTTCATCCTGCTCTTTCTGGCTATTTTGGTGGCTGGCGTATTTTCTGTTTCCCTCTCTCCTACTAGATAGTCTTGTCCAAAATGCTGGGCCAGGTTGGTGATGGAGGTGTTTTTCCTGGTTCTGTAACATACAACTATTAAAAAAATATATACATATATTATTTTATCAGTGTTTAAGGGTTGCTGTTGTTGTTGTTGTTGTTATTGTTGTTGTTGTTGTTGTCTTAGATAGTAGCCAAGATAATACGTGTTTTATTTGAGTGTTGAAAGTTCCTGCAGGACTATTTATATCTCTAAGAGAATGAACGATATATGGAGATTTTTGAGGTTGTATTGTATAATAATAAAACAAATATCAAAGGTGTTTGCGTGTTGCCTTGTAGAACTCTAATGCTTATAATCATTTCTAATATGAGAATCAGAATTGATAATCTTAGTGCATTGATTTTTATTCGATAAATACTAACATTGAAACCATCCAGCTGTTATATGTATTTTTTATTCCTTAGTATTATGATTTGTTTAATAAGACATCGTGATCTAACATTTCAAGAGCGTTCTTTAAATCTAAGAAAATAGTAACGGTAAATTTAACATAAATAACGACTTAGAAATTTTCATCTGAAAGTTTGATAATGCATACTTTGGTGAAAGAATCCATATTGAAAATTTCGTAAAATTTTTGCTAACCTATAAGAATCCCAAAAGACTCTGACATACAACGCTTAAATATCTAACTCAAAATACTGATTGCCGTATTGATGGAAATGTTCACCACTTAGGTATTCTTTAATTTTATTTCCAGGGTCAGATACTGTCAATTGTTCATAGTCATTAGCCTGCAAGATGTGACCGCCGAGAGTGGCGCCATAGGGTAGGCGTTGCATTGATTCCATTGACACTCTTCTCAGGAATCCGAACTGCTTCAAGCTGGCCCAAGATTTTTTTCTTGTAGATTGGGCCTTTTTGATGATAGACGTCAGTGGCATTATTTTTTAAACCTGAAAAAAAAGGATAAAAAATTGAATAAGTCTTTACTAGACAATTTTTATATATATATATTTCTTTATTTTCTTTAATTTTTTTCGTAACTATTTTAACAATTCCTCATAAATATATTTAGGTCATGATTTTAGTACTTCAAATACTTCGGTCATTACAAATGATTGTGGGCAATGCATAAACTTGTGAATATTTGTACACATTCATGAAAAAAAAAAAAAAAATCATAGGTTAGTTTGAAAAAGTCGTAAAGATGTGAAAGTATGTTAAGCCTTTACAACAAACTCAATTACTTCAACCTGTAACTTAATTGGTTATAATGGTCTTCCTTTACCAAAAGATTTGCTTTGTTCATAGATTATGGTTCACGATATTAATTTGAAACATATTTTTCTTTCTTTTTGTACATAAGGATAGTTAATGATTCACGAAACTGGTATTGTGAATACTGCGTGGTTTATTAGAGGTGGAGGACTTTGACTCTGAAATCAGTGACATATTATGGTATGATGGCTAAGAAATTTGCTAATGTAGGACCACAACCCACAAGTTGCAACAGGATGACGGATTACAAACTCTTATTTATGAGACTAGTGGGCGATGATCTTGCATATTTCCTTGATAACTTCAATTGAATCTACCACAATAATCACACCTATGCAGATGAAAAATGGAGTAATTTGGGCTTCTTTACTCCACTTACAAATCTTCGTGGAATCTCCTCTTCACAAAACTTCCTGATTACAACATCAAGCTTCGGCCTGCTTGAAAACAAGGTATCATTTCCGATTAGTTTAGTATCCCGTCGTTTCCTTCCTGCGAGAGCACCGCCACAGCCTTGGCGGAGTGAGGGAGAAACTCATGTATTTGGGACAATGTGCAAAATAATCATCCAGTAGCAAAATATTTCTTATAAAGTTCAAATTATAATTTGTATCGGAACACAATCCTTATATTTTTTTCATGTTTAGTTACAAGTCTCCGTCCGAGAGTTAGTCAAAAGTAAGGGATAAAAGTCAAAAGTAGAGGGATAAAAGGGAATTTCAGAGTTTACCAGAGAAGGGTTTGAATGACAGAGAGTACTGGTTAACTTTTGCATTAAAGAAGTGGACCAATTATGAATGAGAGGAAGAAGAGAGTGTTGTGGATCGAGATATGTAGATAGAAAGATCAGAAGAGCAGTTAGAATTAAACGAGCGGTGAAAGATAACAGAAGATGCAACATTAGGACGGTAAGAAAAAGATTGAAGACAGTCAGTCATGGGAGAAAAATCAATAATGAAAGCTTTTGATTCCTTCATGTCTAATAAAACTATGAGAGTGAGGTTCTACCATGCAATGGTGCAATGCACCACCCACATGCAATGAGTACCCCATTCATGGGCAGTTGCAGTTCATAATTTCGCGACTCCATTCATATCATATATAAATATTTTTCCTTTAGCTCATTATTCCTGATTGTATATTCACTAGTGTTATAACATTACAGGTTGTTGCGTGATGAAAGCATAAAATAAGCTTGAAATTAGTACCACGGATCCTTATTTTATTATTTTATTTTTTCTTATTTCTTCATTCATAAACGTGTATTTACATATACGTAGCTACTGACGTAGTTTATGAAGCAGTGTGTAAGAGCAATTCAAGTAGTTTTCTACATCTACATCAACACATCGGTTTATTTTGAGTCATATGAGCGGCAGTGTGGAGTGAATAATGTTGTCGCAAAAGTGTGCAACAAGGTGAAAGATTGTGGCAATAAGTGATATGATTATGGTGTTGCTCGTATAGAGAGGAGACAGAAATATAATGTTTATTTGCTTTCATTTTTATTATTTTTTCATTAAAGCCCTATGTTAAGATCTGACTTGGAAAAGTTATGTCTTTTGTGATATCATAATCAGAATTACATCGAAGATGCGTTAACTGAAAACTTATGTCGTCTGTCACTCTTCAGATGAGACCAGTAAATCACAAAGAAAAAAAAGGTTTAAACATGGGAATGTAGGCACTATAACAGGATACTGAGCAAGGAAGAAAGGACTTATAATAGAAATACACTTTAAAGTTTACTTATACGTCTGATACTGTTTATTAACAAAAGTTTTCATACGAACACAATTACACTGCAGCACGTGAACTAAACATGGAAGTATTTCAGTGAATAAAGTGATAAAGGATGGAAAACGTATGGTTATCTCCGGCAGCGGTGAGAACAGAGTGCTAACAATGTCAAATGAAGGATAATTGCGTATGGTTGAGATAATACCTATTGTACTTGAATTCCTTTTCTATTTTCAAAAGGCTATAGGTGTTAAATTTTTAGAGTTTTGTGTGTGTGTGTGTGTGTGTGTGTGTGTGTGTGTGTGTGTGTGTGTGTGTGTGTGTGTGTGTGTGTGTGTGTGTGTGTGTGTGTGTGTGTGTGTCTGTGTGTGTGTGTGTGTGTGTGTGTGTGTGTGTGTGTGTGTGTGTTTCTAGTATCAAATTAACAAGATTCTTAAATAAGCAAGAGAGCCCACCTAGTCATTTTAATAAACTTTGACAAACAGACGTTCTGAAAGAGCAAAATGTTTCATAATATGGGCTTGCTTAATTTCAACTGTGCTCAGTGTCTCTTCAAAATTAAATCCTATAATGCACAAAAAATTTATCTATCAAGTGGTCTTAATGAATTGTCAAGATGTTAGAGAAATGAAGAAAGGGAGAATACGAGAATGACAACAATGACTACCAGAAGAGTGAAGGCGGCCGCACATGGGAACATTTCAGTGCTAAGCCTATTATAGGTGAAAGCTGCAGCCAGCTGGACTCGGAGGTCGAGTAATCTATTCTCATTTCCATCCTTTGTTTTGTATTTTTCTCAGTCTAAGGAATATATTCTAAAATGTTTTTATTATTATTATTTTTTCATCAGGACTATTTTCAGAAGCCACAGAGATGATCAATGTCTTCTGATAATAATATAGAAAGATTGTTGATTCATTAAAACTTAATTATAAAAACTTCAGAACCCAGCATCTTCAACTTCATTTGTGAATGTGGACTGCAGAAACATTTCAGAATATTGTTTTGAGTTTTCTTTGTTATTTTTTCTTATCTATTTATTATTATTTTCTTAACATTCATCTCACAATATGGTTAATATATTCTTAGCATATCTTTCCATCGATGTTGGTGGTCAATGGCCTGGACACGGTAAGATTACAAGTCTTGGAGAGAGAGAGAGAGAGAGAGAGAGAGAGAGAGAGAGAGAGAGAGAGAGAGAGAGAGAGAGAGAGAGAGAGAGAGAGAGAGAGAGAGAGAACGCCTTAATGATATGTGTCGGAGTCAACAGAGTGAGAAAGAGGAAACACAGCCCTCGGCCTTTTCCTGCCTCGCCGATTCCCTTCCCTTCTGTCGCTTCCTCTTCGTATCCCCACCCAATATCTCCGTTCCAGCTGCTCTTCCGTTGTTCTCTCCCCGGAGGCAGAACATGACGTCAAGGAGAAATTAGGCACAGAAAAACGAGTAACTACATTGCCACCAAGGAGAGTCTATGAGGGAAACTTCAATCCATTGTTACTCGTCATGCCTAGGAAAACAATATTCAACGCATTCAGAGGCCAACCTTTGTTGCTGGGGGGACTCTATGCTGAGAGGTAAACCTATAGTGATAATAGTGGTAATAGTACTAGTAATTGTGGAAGTAGCCATATTAAAATTATTATTATAATTATAATTATAATAATTATTATTACTATTATCATCATTATTATTATTATTTTTATTATTATTATTATTATTATTATTATTATTATTATTATTATTATTATTATTATTATTATTATTATTATTTTTATTATTATTGTTATTATTATTATTATTGGTATTATTATTATTATTATTATTATTATTATTATTATTATTATTATTTATTATTATTATTATTATTATTATTATTATTATTATTATTATTATTATTGTTATTATAAGTATTATCATTGTCAATATTACTATTATCATTATCATTATTATAGCTTATTATAATAATAATGATAATAATAATAATAATAATAATAATAATAATAATAATAATTATTATTATTATTATTATTATTATTATTATTATTATTAT
>CM035223.1:18106606-18109466 GCA_020233015.1 Callinectes sapidus | reverse complement strand
ATATATATATATATATAGATAGATAGATAGATAGATAGATAGATAGATAGATATATACCCATACCGTATATACCCGTATATACCCAAGACCCATAGAGATGTTCGGAAGTCTAACTTTAAATGAATGTTCCCAACTAGCGGCACGCTACGAAGTTTGTTGATCGGTTGTTCAAGTACAAAGGCAGTAGAGGTCCATCAAAGGAATACATGCTCAGATTGATGTAAATAATATCAAGAACTCACGCAAAACTCATGGCTACAGATAGTGTGATGGATGCTCGAAGAAGCGGTCGCCCTTCCAGAGCCAGTAATCCGAAAGTAAGGAGAAGAGTTCAAGAAATGTTCACTCAGAGCCCCCAAAGCAGCAACAGAAAGTGACCTTTCTTGTCACTGTGTACGAACTGTGCTGTAGAAGCATATTAAATGGGCTCTGAATGAGCATTTTTGAGCTCTTCTCTTTACTTCCGGATCTCTGGCTTTGGAAGGGCGACCGCTTCTTCAAGCACCCATCACAATGGTTGAAATTAATTCATGAGCATGCCAGAATATTTAAATCATATTATCCAGTGTATTGAGTCCATGATGCGCAGTAACGGAATATACAACCATTTGCTAATTAGCCATTACTGCTATCGTACGTGTACAGTGGACTCATGGCCCTGCTACATTCCTAGCCTTGGAGTCAGCATACTGAAGCACTGTGATGTGTTCCCTTGTGTACGTGAGGTAAGGTTTGCCATTTGATTTGTGTTTTTTATTTTTTTTAGTTTTGGGGGGTTGTTTGTTTGTTTGTTTGTATGTTTGTTTGTTTGTTTGTTTTTTGTTACCTATAGGATTTCACTTCTTCTGACAGGTAGACCATACTTAACAGTTCTACTTAGAAGAACACATATATTCTTATAAGTAAAAAAATACCTTATTTTTCGAATATCAATCATGGAGGGGATATTCAGGGGGGAACTTCGCCTCCCCCACCCTATGACACCACTCTCGGTGGTCTACCACTACGCACTGTACCAAGTAAACTAATGAATAGTTTCGTATCCAAGTATGGACTTACATATCTTAGCTGTTATTTATCAGAGACTGCCATATAACTATCTTCATTTCCTTTTATGCCAAGTCCTATATGTTATGTACATAATATTAACTACGTCAATACGAACAAGAATTTTGAAGCTCGCCATGAAAAGTTCGTTTACACCGATTCCCGATTTTTGCAGATAATTACTGTCTAATTCTTAAACAGGAAAATATCTATCGCATCTTTCTCCTTACCCTACTTCCCTCTCAATGATTTCTCCAGATAAATATGCTGCTCCTTAAAAATGAGTATGAAATTATTTATTACAATTTAATGATAATTAGTGCATGGATATGGTGAACAATATTCCTTCCTTTTAAGGCTCTCTAGTGTTTAAGACTTCTTTTCAACAATGATGTTACATCAACGAAGTACAGTAGATCCATGCCAGCATTCCGGGTTCTAAGTAGCAAAGGCTCGCCGCAGCCTGTACCTCCATGCATGGATAATAGACTTAGCGCCTACTGCTTAAAAAAAAAAAAAAGACATGAGGTCATTAGCACATAATGTGACAAGCCGTGGGAAAGTTCCCTGTAACACGCTATCGAGGGAAATAGTGCTTGAGAGAGATATCGTGTAATTTCTCACTAATATCAAGTTTTATATTCTCTCCCTCCCTCTCCCACTACTGATCCCCATCAGTGGTGTATAAAAGGTTGCTTGTTGGTATTAACTTCATTCAGACAGACACCAAAATGTCTCTCCTTCATCAAGTGATCATTGCTTCCATGGCAGCCTTTGTGGGTAAGTAAACAACAACTATATTTTGTCTTCTCAATATGGAAAGAGTAGCTTTTATAGCACATGAGGGAATATCAATCCACTTGGTTATTGTCGCTTATCATGGCTACTGACTACTGTGGTAAGATGATATGTATCATAAGTGTTGTCTGAAGGATTCGATCTCTGACGTCATATAATGTTCTACTGAAATATTTTAGAACATAACGGTTCGGTGGATCTTCCCCGTAAAACAAAACATTTTTATTAGCATTACCGCCACATATCAAACAAAGAAGTACTTTTAAAATCATCAGAAATACACATCATCATTCCTTAATTTCAAATGTGCATTAAAAGTTAAGCTCTATTAATGGGTGACAGGATGATTGAAAAATAGAAATCATTCATAACTTTTTTTTTAAAAATTGTGTACATAACAATATTCTCTTGTATTATCAAACTAAAGTACAAAAAAGAAGTTGACTAAATTCAACACTCAATTAAAATATTTATGAATACACTCAAACATGAACTTGCTTCCCTCCGCAGCCGCCCAGTGTCCCTCGAATTTCTTCGAATCCGAGGGTCTCTGCTTCAACGTTATTGACAGGCCAGGGGAGAACATGACATGGGCGGAGTGCAGGGTTCTCTGTGAGGTAGAGGGCGAGGGGCAGTGGAAATCCGACCTGGCTGTCTTTGACAATGCTGAGGAACTGGAAGCATTCTCCATCACCTGGCTCGAGATCTGTGAGTTTTTGTGAATATTTGGTCATTCTAAATGAGTGTTGCATCGGTGTGGATGTTACACTTTTGTTCCTAAACATCAACAAAATGTAATATTAGTGAAGCAGTGGCAGGAATCAATATGCAGCTTTCTTCCTCACTGCCAATGGTGCTACAATGATTAGGATGTTATTTTCTTGGCAATGAGGACATGCCATTAAATACCGGATCCCTTTTTATCACACAAGAAAACTTATTGCCATCGTAATTCTTCTCAGCCAATGAGTACGTCGACCATCCCTACATGTGGATCGGCGTGCACAAGATGGA
>CM035223.1:18076606-18101606 GCA_020233015.1 Callinectes sapidus | reverse complement strand
GGTTATTATTTAACTTCAGGACTAGTACAAAGCATAAAAGAGAAGCACAGACTTTCCAGACTGGCAAGTAAATGGCCCATGACTTATAAAACTAAATATAAAGCCTACAGAAACATCTTGACAACATTGTTGCGAAAGGCAAAAAACAATTACTATAAGAATAAACTTAAATCATCACAGGGAAATCCTAAAGAAACATGGAGAACAATTAATAAACTTATGGGTAGAACAAAACAATCCAGCGGTAATGTAACTATTCACCTGAATAACATTACTGATTCGGATACACCTGATGCCTTTAACAACCATTTTATTAACATACTTGACAATTCATATACTAATGATGATAATGAAGTCACTGATAATAGTAATTATTTTCAAACCGCTGCCAATTTTTCGATGTTCCTATTTCCTTGTGATGAAAAAGAAGTTGCAAGTTACATTAATTCTTTAAAATCAAATTCCTCTGGGTTTGATGAAATTACTGCCACTTTATTAAAACAAAGTTTAACTAGCATTTTGATTCCACTTACATATATCATAAATTTATCTTTTGGGGGCGGTATTTTCCCTGACAAACTTAAGATTGCTAAAGCTCTACCAATTCACAAAGTTGGGGATGTAAATGAAATTAATAACTATAGACTAATATCAATTTTACCATCTATAAGCAAAATTTTTGAGAAGGCAATTGCATGTCGACTCTGTGCTTTTCTTGAGGACAATAATTTATTATCTAAATGCCAGTTTGGTTTCAGAAAAAAATTATCTACACAGGCAGGGGTTTTGAATTTTGTTTCAAAAGTTTACACCGAATTAGACAGAAAAACTTTCGTTGCTAGCGTGTTTCTTGATATTTCCAAAGCTTTCGACACTCTAAACCATGAAATTTTACTGAATAAATTAAATAATATTGGGGTACGGGGACCAGTTCTTGATCTATTAAAGAGTTATCTTTCCAACCGTAAACAATTAGTATATTGCAATAATTCTTTTTCCGAATATAAGATTATTAAACAGGGTGTCCCTCAAGGTTCCATATTAGGTCCTATTTTGTTTTTAATTTATATAAATGATATTGTAAATTCCAGTTGTAATGCTCATTTTACCTTATATGCAGATGACACTTGTTTCACAGTTTCTGATCCTGACATCAATGTTCTTCATGCTAAATTGTCTAGAGAATTAAATAATGTTTACAAATGGATAAAAATTAATAGATTAATGTTAAACATTAAGAAGACACATGTTATGTTGTTTCAAAATAGATCTTTGGCTCATGATTTAGAACCAGTGAAATTAGGTCGTAACGTTATTGATCGTGTTAAAACTACAAAATTTCTAGGAGTCACAGTTGATGAGAATTTAAACTGGAGGGAACATATATCAAATGTATCTTTAACTTTATCAAAAATCACCGGAATTTTATATTGTATTAGAGATAATTTAAGTGTTGAATCAATGTTAACACTTTATTATACTTTATGTTACTCAAAACTAATGTATTGCATATCCATTTGGGGTTGTACTTGGCCATCTTTCTTAAATGTATTAATCAGAAACCAAAAATGTATTCTGAGAATGATATTCTATAAGAGAAAATATGAGTCAACTGAGATGATATTTTCTAATCAAAAATTAATGAAATTAAGCAATATTCATAAATACTTCCTTTTACTAGACATTTTTAAATCATTAAAGAATAATTCCAACATTTTTTCTATTCAAGAACATACTCGTGTTACTCGAGGCAACCAGATAAACATGGTTTGTCCTCCTTTTAGAACGACTCTTTTTAAAAAATTCAATTATGTGTCTTGGACCGGAAATTTGGAACTCTCTACCAACCTCAATAAAATGTGAAGTCAACTCATTGTCACTAAATAGCTTCAAATTCAGAGTAAAAAATCATCTCCTCCATCTTCAAGAGCAATAATATTTTCTTTGTGTGTTTGTTATTATTCATGTATGTGCACAAAGTTTCCAAGCATACCATACGCTTATATTTGTTTGCCATATGGATATAGTTGTTTGTTTCCTGTGTGTGAAAGTTACATTATGATCATCATCATTATTATTATTATTAGTAGTAGTAGTAGTACTGCATTAGCTATTATTATTATTAATGTTTTTTTGTCGTTGTAATTACATATTTGTTACTGGATTATTATTTCTCTTCGTTTTGTATTTTCTTTTCTCTTTAGAAAAATAGTTTGCATTTACGAATATTATAAGCTATTTGTGTTGTCTTAAATGTTATCTTTGTTATTTTTTTTTACGAATTTGACTAAGTTGTAAAAGAAAATTATTAATATCTACAGGTCTGCTTACGAGATTTTATCTCTGCAGGCTTTTCTCCATTTTCCTATAATTTAATTTTCATCGCAAATGTATGGACTTATGGAATAAAATATATGAACTTGAACTTGAACTACTATCACTACTACTACTACTACTACTACTACTACTATTCATTCTCGTACTAGTAATACTATTGCAACTGATACTATTACTTTTCATTATGCTGTTAGTGTTATGATAATACTTCCAACATTTTAACGTCCAATAGCTGGAGCAGCTGTAGTACAAGGGTGAATCCCCTGGGCTTGCTTCAGGGGGGCCCCTCAGAGGGGTGCTTTAAGGAAGCGGCTGCTCGGGGGCAATAGTATTAGGAAAGACTCCTCTGGAGGCATCTTTCCCCTGTCTTACGACGTCAGTTAGTAGGCGGAGGCCGCAGGAGGGGGAGTTATAGGGAGTTCTTCCCTAGGTAGCTGTGGTTCTGCTCTCTGAGCAGTCCTGTCTGCTAGGCAAAAGGCGCCGCGATAGATTGGATTGGCTTGCCCTGACCCAGTCACTGTAGGTCTTATCAGGCAGACAGTAGGTAATATGTCGCCATGACTAGGATTAAAATAAAGTGCAGACCTAATAGCAAAGACAAAAAGCTAGATTTGATTGACATCCTCTGTAAGAGAGATGTCGAGATTAGCAGGATTATAAATAATTATAAAAGATGGGTTTGTGGTACTTACAGTAAATGAACAACATGCCGACACAATCTTCAGTAAAGACACCTAAAATGACCTTGCTCAAAAAGACTTCTCTCCCCTTGATGCTTCCTGAGTTAAGAGCTAAAAAAAAACGTCATCATCCCTGGTGTTGAGGACGTTATTTGGGAATATAACGATGAAGAGATTATGGCTGAGATTGAAACAAGAAACACCTGGATTAGAGATGAGTTGGAATCAGTCTATAAATTTCCTAACACACAAACACTAAAACTGACTTTCACCCAAACATCGTATGCTAAGAAATGTAGTGAAACAGGAATAAAAGCTTTTGCCATCAGCATCCCAGCACATATAATAAGAACAGAGACTTTCATTCCAATTAAATGCCGCGTGCGTTGTTAGGCAATAGAGAGCCATTTTACTAATGAATGCCATATGCCTCAAACTTACAAAATTTGCTCTGAGTGCAGTGTAGAAAGTCACCTATGGCACGAATGTAGGGAAAAAAACAAAACATGTTTGAATTGCGGGGAAAACCATCGAACACTCGCAATGAAATGCAGTAAAAGAAGGGACATAGTCAAAGCTAAAAGACTCGCAATGAGTGAAAAACAAAAAATGACTTTTGCTGGAATCACTAAACAAAATGTCCAACAACACATGCCTGCTTTTGAAATGTCACAAGTCACTAAGGAGGATCTGTTAAAGATTTATATTTGCGTTGCTCACGCACAAAGCAAAGATCAGGAAAACCCAGGTACTTAAGCTAATGAACTGAATAGAATACTAAAAGGCAATGATTTACCCCAAATTATAATACCAGATGAGTCTGACACCACTGTTCATGAACAAAATCAAGTTCCTGCTAGCTTGCATCAGTCACAACAACCAGTACCACTTGAAAGTAAAGCAACAGGTACTCAGCCATGCAAACAAAGTAGTAGTAGTGACCAACATAGGCAGAGCAGCATTAGTGAGCTTAATGTAAGTTAGGAATCTAAAAATAATCAACTTGAAGGCTACTGACTTGGGACTGCAATTTTTATCACCAATGAAAACCCGTGGCAACAGAATTCTAGTATTGAAGAACTAGAAAAAGGTATTCACAGTAACAAATATAAATGGAAATATATTAACAACATATATTCAGAAGAAGGAACGCTAAAAAAAATACTGCGATAAAATTACATAGATCTTGGTTCACCGTTGGAACTGATGAATTCAGAAAAGTAAGATCGGGACTACAGCAAGATTGTTTCCCCTATGGACACACGACACCCATGCCTGAGCAAAAAGAGCTTACGTGACTAATTACAACCTTAAGATTATGCAACATAATGTAATTAACTGGAACACTTTATTTTAATCAATAGCCATGGCCTGGAATCAACTGAATCATTAAAAATACCAGGATATAAAGTTCTGATGTGATAATCAAAACACACCAAGATCAGCGAGTACACAGATGGATCGTCTGCTGAAGCCTGAACGACTTGACACTGACCCCAGCTCACCGTCGGTGGCACAGGAATGGAAGCATTGGCGACGGACCTTCGAGAACTTCCTGGAGGCAGTTCCGGGTGAGGACGTGAACGAGCTTAGACTCCTTACTAACTTTGTGTACCCGAGAGTGTATGAAACCATATCTGAGTGTACTACCTTTAACGATGCTCTCAGTGTACTAGAGGCTCGCCATGTGAAACCTAAAAATGAAGTGTTTGCGCGTCACGGGCTTGCAACCCGGCACCAACAAACTAGTGAGTCTTTGGATGAATATCTCAGTGCTCTCAATTTATTAGCTAAAGACTGTAATTTCAAGGCTATGAGTGCTTTGCTTCATTGTGAGGAATCCATCCGTGACTCTTTCATCAGTGATCTTCAGTCACCGGCGATTAGACAACGGTTGTTAGAAAACAAAACTCTCGACCTCGCGACTATGTACGATCAGGCGCGTGATCTCGAATCCGCCCAAAAGGATTCAGAATCCTATAATGGTGGTCAGGCCTCTCGCCTGATAAGTGAAGCGTGTGAGCAGGGTAGTGAATCTAAGTCCGAGGTAGTTCCGTTGGTAGCTGGCGCCAGTGTGAAGTGTTTCTTTTGTGGCCTTTCGAGGCATCCTCGTGTGAAGTGTCCTGCGCGTGAGGCTGTTTGTCACAAATATAAGAAACGGTCACTATGCAAAAGTTTGTCGATCTACCAGAGTTAGTTCCTCTGTTGCCCCTGCCGACCATGCTACCCTAGCTAGCGTGACTGCAGCAGCCACTCACAGTGCCTTATCCAAAGCTGTTATTGAAGAATCAATTAATGGAACTAGAACTGATGGACTTATCGACAGTGGCAGCTCCGAAAGCTTCATTCACCCGGTCCTAGGTGAACGCCACTCGCTAAGGGTGCACGAGTCACACAGTACTGTGACTATGCCGAAAACTTCTCCCTCTTCTCAGACCTCCGGCTATTGTAAAGAAAATATATAAAGTAAACGGCCGAGAGTATGACAATGTACACCTAACTGTACTGCCCGAGTTGTGCTGTGACATAGTTTTGGGTCAGGACTTCCAGATGAGACACGAGAACGTTACACTGACCTATGGTGGTGACTTGCCCCCGCTGGTTATCTGTGGACTCAGTATGATAAACATTGACCCTCCAGAACAATTCGCAAACTTAACGGCTGACTGTCACCCAGTTGCTGCTCGATCACGACGTTACTCCTCTGAAGATCGCGAGTTCATAGGAAATGAAGTAGAGAGACTGCTCAGGGAAGGTATTATTGAACAAAGCACATCCCCTTGGCGAGCTCAAGTGGTGGTTGTGAAGAGTGAATTGCGCAAGAAGCGCCTGGCGATTGATTACTCGGAAACCATCAACAGGTTCACGCTCCTTGACTGGTATCCTTTGCCTCTTATTGACGACACGGTAAACAAGATTGCCCAGTATCGTGTGTTTAGTACGATTTATCTCAGCAGTGCTTACCACCAAGTGCCCATTAAAGATAAAGATAAGTCATACACCGCCTTTGAAGCATGTGGTAAGCTATACCAGTTCACCCGTGTACCATTTGGTGTTACAAATGGGGTAGGATACTTCCAGAGAATCATGGACTCCTTCATCAAGGAAGAGGGACTTGCCGGAACCTTCGCGTACCTGGATGACGTCACCATATGCGGGATGAGTCAGGAAGAACACGATGAAAATCTCCAAAGGTTCCTGGAAGCTGCTAAGAGACGGAACTTAGTTTACAACAAGAACAAGTGTGTTTTTTCAACCCGACGCCTCAGTATCCTTGGTTACAGAGTAGAGGAGGGAGTGATTCTCCCAGATCCGGATCGGCTGGAGCCGCTTCGGAACTTGCCTCTACCGTGGAACACAAAGTCTCTCCGCCGCACTCTCGGACTCTTCGCTTACTACTCTCGGTGGATTTACGACTACTCTAGTAAGATTCGCCCACTGAGTACCACAACAACCTTCCCTGTGGGCGAGGAAGCAAGGAAATCTTTCTTTCGAATAAAGAAAGATATTGAGCTATCGGTGGTTAAGGCGATTGACGAGTCTGTACCCTTCCAAGTAGAGACAGATGCTTCAAACACAGCTTTTGCAGCTCTTCTCACTCAAACTGAACGTCCAGTCGCCTTCTTTTCACGCACTCTACACGGACCAGAGACTCGTATCCCTGCTGTAGAAAAGGAGGCTCAAGCTATCATCGAGGCTTTCCGTCATTGGAGGCACTACTTATCTGGTAAGCATTTCACTATCAAAACTGACCTACGCTCGGTGCAATACATGTTTGATAAGCAACACAAAAATAAGATTAAGAATGACAAGATCTTAAGGTGGCGAATGGAATTATCCTGTTATGATTTTGACATTGTCTACAGACCAGGTAAAGAAAATATACCATCTGACGCATTTTCTAGGTCTTATTATGGAGCAGCATGCCATGACCAACAATCCTTGTCTTCCATTCATGATGCTCTATGCCATCCAGGTGTTACACGTTTGCTGCATTTTGTTAAGTCTAAGAATCTCCCTTATTCTGTTGAAGATATTAGAAATGTACGTTCTTGTCGAGTATGTGCAGAATGCAAACCCAACTTTCATACCCCTGATAGCATTCACCTTGTAAAGGCTACTCATTCTTTCGAGCGGCTGAATTTGGACTTCAAAGGACCCCTACCAAGCACTGATAAGAACCAGTATTTCCTGAATGTTATTGATGAGTATTCACGGTTCCCTTTCGTATTCCCATGTACTAATATGACTGCATCGACAATAATTAAGTGTCTCTCTCAATTATTCTCCATTTTTGGCATGCCAGCTTATGTCCACTCGGACAGGGGTACCTCCTTCATGAGCCAGGAACTACGAGAATACCTCACCAGCAAAGGAGTGGCTTGCAGCAGAACAACAAGTTATAACCCCCAAGGCAACGGACAAGCTGAGCGCTTCAATGGAACCATATGGAAGGCCATCACTACTGCTCTGAGGTCTCGTAATCTACCAACACAGTATTGACAGTGTGTTCTTCCTGATGATCTTCATTCTGTCCGTTCATTTTTGAATACATCCACTAACGTTACTCCTCATGAAAGACTTTTTAATTATGTTAGGCGTTCGTCCACCGGAGCCACTATCCCATCCTGGCTGTGTAATCCTGGTCCTGTACTGCTGAAGCGCCACGTGCGGGCTTCCATGACAGATCCCTTGGTTGATGAAGTTGAACTCTTACAAGCGAGTCCTTACTACGCTCATATTCGGTATCCGGACGGCAAGGAAGATACAGTTTCTACTAGGCACTTGGCTGCAACCGGCAATGAACTCAAAACTCGAATCCCGAACACTGATGCAGCCCCGGACCCGACTTCTCCTGAAGTCGTGGCTGTTGATGCTGAGGGTTCCGATGCAGAAGCTTCACGTCCAGGTCACCAACCGGAATTAGAGAATGCTCCAGTTCTGAGGAGGTTTGAGCGTATCAGGCATCCACCTATTCGTTTTGAGGCATCGTAGTTTCCGTATGAGTTTTGTAGACGGGGGTGAATGTAATGATAATGGTGATTGGTGATTGTGTGATTATTTTTAGTCAGTCTTGTTATAGAGTACCTAGTTGTTAGATACTTGTGGGTTTCGGATTTAGTTGATATCTCTTTCTTTGGGTCGTTATACTAATATCAGGATTGGCAACACTGTCATAGTTAACTTGAGAGCCACCCTACCGGTGTGGAGGTAGACCAGGAGCAGAAGGCAACCAGAACAGGTGTGTAGTCTTTGTCTTGCTATATACATGTGTACCAGCTTTTGTTATACTACATAATTATAATCTAATCATTATAATCTAATAATAATGTTATTGCAGTAAAACATAATATTCAGCACAAACCTCATGATGATTTTGTCACAGATTTCCTTGCTGTGGAAACTGAGACAAGTTTAGGTCCTATCGTAATTGCTACGACCTATTTACCACCTCGACGACCATATCTACCGTACACTGATATGTATAAACTATTGAGTAATAGCATTTCTACTTATATATTAGGTGATTTTAATTGTAGACACTCTTCTTTCGGTAAACGAGATGATAACACTGTGGGTAAAAGCCTTATAAATTTAATTAATCAAGGTAAACTTATACATTTGGGTCCACATTTTCCTACATTTTTTACCCACATTGCAGCAACTGGCCCGGATAAAATATTTGCCAATAAGCATAATTATTTAAACTGTATCAGTGAGCCCAGGTATTTAACAACCTCGGACCATTTACCAATTATTTTTAAACTCTCTACCACTTTTTTTATAACTGAAAAACCAAAGACTTACCAAACACACAAACCTGAATGGGAATTGTTTCAAAGCTTACTGGACTCCAATATTAACCTGACGAATCTCGATGGTCACAACACGAAACAACTCGAAAATGCTATACTAACTTGGACAAAAATTATCTAAAAGGCAATGGATCTGGCAATACCTAAATCGAGTTATGAATATACATATAAATTAAAATCTAATGATGAAATAAAGGATTTACAAAACTAATATAAAACACTAAAAGAATTTGCAGACCATTTTGGTTGGATACTCCAAACTTATAGAGAATACATAAGAATCAGAAACCAACTGTGAGAAAAATGTAAGGAAGCATATAATAGGAATTGGGAGGATAAAATCATCCAAATATCAGAGAATAGTAAAAACAGTCGAGATTTTTGGAATAAAATCAAACTATTAAAAGGAAAGAATGCAACTTATGCAAATGACATGAAAGATAATGAAGGAAAAAAGTATTTTTCAGATAAAAGAGAAATGTGAGTTAATGGAGAAAACCTGGGGAAATGTATTCAAAATTACTGAAGAGGAGGAACAAAACTTTGATAAAGACCACTCTGAGCGCATCGATAGTTTTATTAACATAAATGACAATAGAGTGAAAGCTTTCCCAACAGCAGATCTAAACATAATAGATACCGAGACTTTTCACACTAGACAAAATAAAGTTGAGATAAAAACGATTATTAAAAGATCTAAAAAGAAAGACCATGGGTCAACTAAAATGAATAAACAAATTCTAAAGAAATGCACTGGTAAAATGCTACTACAATTAAAGAATATATTCAACGCATGTTTTTTTTTTTTTTTCTTTCTTTCTTTCTTCTGGGTACTTTCCAAATACATTTAAAATTGCAATCATAAAATTTATCCCTAAAAAGGACAAATCACCCACAAACCCAATGAATTATAGTCATATTTCACTACTAGAAGTACCTGGTAAGATCTATGATAGTATCATTCAAGCACGTTTAAACACCTTTTTAAGTGAAAACAACATTCTAAATGAAAGACAACATGGCTTTAGAGCCTACAAGGGCACCCATACTGCAATTACTACTGCCTATGAATCAATTGCTCACGCATTGGCAGAGAAAAAAAAAAACAAGGGTATATGGTACTCTGGGACGTTGCGAAAGCTTTTGATAAGGTGTGGCATCAAGGTTTAAAATATAAATTGTTAAGATTAGGTCTCCCAGATATTTTACAAAAATGTTTGTGCAATTTTTTAGACAACCGGGTGGCAAAAATTAATTATGGTAACGAATACAGTACTGATTTACAATTGTTTAGCGGTGTCCCTCAAGGGAGTGTCTTGTCCCCTACTCTGTACACGATATTTACAAATGACCTTCCTCAAGCTGGATCTGGCTGCATAGACATAATGTACCCCGATGATGTTTCACATATTATCACCTTGCGAAGCAAATAAAAACAAATGATGAAATTAAAAGTCGAAAGAGAAACTTAAGGAATAGATAGATTTGAGAGAAAATGGAAAATAAGAAAAAGTGAGGACAAATTTAAAATAATCCCAACTACACAACGAAAAACACAGAAAATCAAGGTAAACGGTAGAGACCTTGACACTTGCACTTCAGGTAAACATCTTGGACTAAACATTACAATTAACGGATTTGCCACTCATATAACTAAAACAATTAATAAAGGAAAGGGTATATTATCACAACTTAGTAGATTCTGTAACTTATCACCTAAATCAAAACAACCCTGATCAAAACGCTATTAATACCTGTGTTGCAGTATCCCGCAATATCTATTTGCATGGCTTCAAAAACTCAACAAAGAAAAATGCAAACCATTTTTAATAAAGCATTGAGATAGATTCACTGTCACGAACAAGAACAACTAATCACTTCAGAAATACACAATAAATACGGTATCACTCCCTTAAATATATTTAATTACCAGAAATCACTAGAAACACTAGAAACCATTAAAATAAGTGAAAGAAACTTGTACAATGTTCTAGTTGCTCCCCATGATAATACACATTCATGGTTTCCAAAATGTAGTAGAATGATAAACACGGAGCCACCGGATGCTATCATTACTTGAATGAGACGTGACTAACTATGTCATGAAACCTTTTTATCTTTACCCCCATTTATCCCTACCTTCCTATTTAAAGGAAAACTAACTTAACTGACTTACTAACTATACCTGAAACTAATACACACCATACTAAAAACAATCAATATGTCCTACTTTTTTAAAACACTAATTAAACATAAATTTTTGAAAATAATGAGACTAAGTCAACTCTCTATTCACTTTTCTTAATATCTAATAAGTATGAATATAATGCACTAAAGAGTTGGCCGCAGCACAAAGCAGTCTATGCATGTTTGGGACTGAGCTGTGTTTCTTCTGAAGGAGGCTGTCTCAAATCAAGTCACAAATATGGGTTAATGCACAAAAAAAGCACCTTTCTTTCTCTCCCACCATTGAGTCAAAACCTGCCACAGAAATCTGTGTTCTAGGGAAAGTTGGGTATCTGCTTGTGCATTTGCGGCCCCCAGAGTTAAAGTTAATAACTGCCACATTGCATGTTAGCTGAGTTATAGCAAAATAAATAAATAAAACATTTGAAATAAAAAAAAAATAATTAAATATTGCAATGTGGTCACGCCCACAACCTTTTCATTCTTCTTACTTTCTTTTCCCCCTTTTCTTCTCACCCACTTTCTCTTAGGTCTTCTTCTCTTCACACACACAAAAAAATCCTCTTAGTGTTATGCTCTTGAAGACCACACCACATCAATCATGGGGGCAGCCTACGCCACTCATGGCGGTCACGCCTTGCGAGTCTCCATGCAGGCTCCCTACCCATACCAAGTGACTTCCCATCAGGAGGCATCGACTTGCCGCAGCGAAGAGTTCTGTAGGCGTCCCCTTGGCCTCCTCCAAGTCGAATTGTCCGTTACGGAAACAACCCGATAAGCAGGATCGGCCTCCGGGTATCGTGCCACATGACCATATAGTCGCAGTTGGCGCTGACGGACTATGCTAGTAATAGGCCTCGAATCGGTCTCAGGAACCAATCGCTGATTTGACACAAAGTCATACCAGCGGTATCCCATGATCCTGCGAAGGCATCTAGTACCAAAGACATCAATTCGTTTCTTCAGGTCGGTGTTCAGTGTCTATGTCTCACAACCAAAGAGTAAGACAGGGATCACCAGCGACTTGAAGATCCGAATCTTTGTCTGTCTGCACAGGTATCGCCAACGCCAAATACTCGTGTTAAGCGAGTCCATAACGCCGTGGGCCAGGCCAATCCACCATGTGACTTCTTGGCTCGACCCACCATCGTTATGCACTACACTACCAAGGTATGTGAGGTTTTTCAAGATCTCAAGGGCCTTTCCACACGCATGGATAGACTGTACTGTTTCATCCAGTACTCCTCCAAACACCTGGGCCTTGGTCTTGGCCCAAGAAACATTGAGACCCAAGGGCTTCACCTCGTGAAGTGCCTCTAGAGCCATTACCAGAACCTGATGTGACTCAGCAAAGATTGCTGCATCATCAACAAAAACAAGATCTGTAATCTTGGTGTTGCCGACAGATGCTCCACAATGACTTTGTTCAACTCTGCCTAGTACCCAATTCATGCATGTGTTGAAAAGTGATGGAGCAAGCATACAGCCCTGCCTCACACCTGTATTCACAGAGAAGAAGCTGGACACGCCTCGTCCACACTTCACAGCACTTTCAGTCCCAGAGTACAGGCCAGTTGATAGACCAATAATCCTTGCAGGAATCCCACGGATACGCAGAAGATCCCAGAGTGTCTCTCGCTGCACTGAGTGAAACGCCTTCTTGAGATCGACATAGGCTGCAAGCATTCCCTGTCGAAACTGACGTCGGCGCTCCACCAGTACTCGAAGCGCTAGGATACCGTCAGTTGTTGAGTTACTGGGCGTGAACCCTGACTGTTCAGGTCTCTGATGCTTCAGCAGGTGAGTGCGGATCCGCGTCAACAGCAAATGGGCAAGCACCTTGCCTGGTACGCTGAGCAGTGTTATTCCACGGTAGTTGTAGCAGTCTTGGCGGTCATTTTTCCCCTTCCAGATAGGGACGACGAACCCCTTCTTACAGTCAGGAGGAATGGTACCTGAATGCCATACAGCAGTCAAGACAGCATGCAACCCACGGATCATAGTTTCACCCCTAGCTTTGGGCAGCTCCGCACTGATGTTGCAGATGCCAGCTGCCTTTCCACCCCTCAACTTTGCCACAGCCTCTTTGACATCGCCAATGGAGGGTGCAGTTTCGACAATGGGTGGATCAGCATCCAGCGTCTGCAACCCTGCAGTCTGGAGCTGTGCGCTTGGAGGATCCACCGTGAAAAGCTGCTCAAGGTACTCAGCCCAAAGAGCCATCTGCCCATCTGCGTCCGATACGAGGCCAACCATCTGCTGCTTTGATAGCACTCACCTGAGAAGTATACTTGGAGAAGAGTTTCTTCAGAGCTCGATAGGTAGGTCTGAGGTCATTAGTATTTAAATGACACTCGACACCCTCACTGAGACGCCTAACATACCTCTCCTTGTCTCTTCTCAGGAGAGTTCTAGTCCTACGTGACAGAGCTCTATACTGGACATGGTACCAGCAAGTCTGGCAGCGCGACTCTCTTCAGTACTTTCCAGTGTCTCTACCGAAGTGAAGCCACTCCGTGACCTCGGGCGCTCCCCAATGCATTCACTGGCAGGCTCAAGAGTCTCACGTTTGAAGGTATCCCATAGGTCATCAGGGTCTTCAAGGGTGTCGAGCGCTTCAAACCGATTGGAGACTGTCACTGCATAATGTTGTGCACATGTCAAGTCTTTCAGTTTCACAAGATGAAACACAGTGTGGTTACATCTTGGAAACTTTCTGTACTTGACATGAAGCTTGAGTGAAGCAACACCAAGCCTGTGGTCGGTCGAAAAGAACTCGGCACTCCGAAAAACCCTGCAGTTCTGAAGAATTCTCCATCGAGTAGTGACAAGGATATGATCGATCTCCTTCGCTACCCTTCCGGCATTGCTATACCAAGTCCAGCGGAGCAGCTCTGGTGTCTGATACCGAGAACCCACAATTCTCAGCCTTCTGGATCTTGCAAAATTCAGAAGGAAAGAGCTGTTGTCATTTCTAGTACCAGAACCATGGGGACCAACACATATCTCACAGTGCCAGTGACAGCATTAAAGTCGCACAGGACAATGAGTGCATCACGACAGGGACACTGGTCTAGTACAGAGTCGAGTTTGGCGTACAACATAGCCTTCTCTTCAGTTTCACACACCTCGGTAGGAGCACACACTGCAACAACAGACATGAAGGCTAAACTGTGTTTCAGCCTTAATCGCATTATACTCGTACGCTCATCAACCGGAGGAACCTCAAAAATAGACGGCAGCAGTCTGCTGGAGACGCCTACGGCTTCTCCCTTGACATGGTAACCATTGCTCATCCCGGACTAGTATTAAGTAAAGTCCTTACTACTGGTCTCGCCAGTACTAGGCCTCCTTGTCTCAGACAGACCCACCATATCCATCCTCAGCCTACTGAGCTCATCCGATGAATGAGGCAGTCGGTGATCCTCTGAGAGACTGGGGACATTCCAGGATCCCACACGCAGAACCCTTCAAAGGTTCATTCCAGGAGTGGTCCAACGTGTAAGCGCCACATCTGCAGCCCCGCCGGCACCCACAAAATTAGAAATAGTGCTAGGGGGTCCTCCCGCCTCTCTCAGGACACAGGGTTCCCGCAGGCTTTCCCCTGCATCCGTCATACCGGCAGGCAGGCCCCTCTGATGGGTCGCCACCCTAGAGGTCTGCACGGTCGGACCCCCCAGCATACTTGGATCCGGGCAGTGGCCAGAAGCTCGCCCGCGCCTATAACCCCTACCCCAACCTCTGCCTCTAAATTTGCTGGTGGCTGTGGAAGTCTTTCTTAACTTAGAGGGGTTGCAATCCCCACCGCAACCAGCTAGGTAAGCCATGGCCAGGGACACTGGTATTCCTGGGGGAAAGAACCCTGGCTGCCAAAAAAGGAAGAAGAGGAGGCACAGATGAGGAGAGACAGAGGGAGGAATGAGCTATGGGAGGTAGAGGGCACTAACTCCTCACTTGGAAAAAATCCACCCACCACCACACCACATCCAAATGCCCAAAACCAAAGCACTACAAAATTTGCTCAGAATGCTCATCTCTAGACTACACATGAAAAGACTGCAACTCAGCTTTGGTGAAAAGTGCATCAACTTGGACTTGGACTTGGACTTGGGTTGGGAGTCGCTCAGCTGCAGCTGCTCGCATGGCCTTTGAAACGGCGCTCTCTCACACACTTCTGTAAAGCAAAAGACGGGGCAGGGAATTGGAGACGTTAAAGTTTCCCTCCCTCCCCCCTCCCTAACAACCATCTCATGCATGCTGGCCCCCCTCCCCCTCCCTGAGGGGCCCCCGCCTTTCAGTCCTCCTCATACGTTCCCTCCAGGCACTCTCTAGGAAATCTTTCACAGCCTCAATCACCTGACCATTTCTCTCCCCCTCAACACACAGCCCCAGCAGGTACTCCGTCCGTCCCCCAGCATTTCTCTCCCTCATCTGATTCCATACCTCTGCTCCTATTTCCTCTATCACTACGCCACACATCCTGTCTCTCGCATCCCCATATCCCTCACATTCCAACAGGAAATGTTCCACAGTTTCGTCCACTCCTCTTTCACACACCTCACACACCTTACTACCACCATTCTTCCACCTATACACCCTACTGTTTACCTCCAGGGACTTGGTCCTGGCTCTGAACAGCAGGTCTCCCCCATGGCTCCCATCATAGAAGCTTTCACTCCGTGGCCGGTCCTTTCCCCGATTCCATTCCAATGTCCTTTTCTCACTCATTCCCCTCCTCCACTCTGCTCTTCCCTTTTCTTCCACACGCCTATTTATTCCTCTCTTACTTGCATCTACACTCCCATGTCGTATGACACCTCTCACTAGCATTCCTAATTCACCCACCCAAAGTTCCACATTGTAAGACTCTTGTGCCCAACGTCCATACACATTCCATTCATAAACCTTTTCTGCCCATTTACCCTCATCCATCCTCTGTAGTCTAACTCTATATCTAAGCACTGCCTTAGCTAGTCTTTCCCTGAATGTACTCCACCCCATATCGCCTCTGATGGCCTCCACTGCCACATACCTGTTGGCACCTAACGCTATCCTACCTGTCATGTTTTGCAGTACCTCCAGTCTATTCATGTCCTTCTTTGACCAAACGGTTGTCTCTAGCCCATACATGATGCTGGGGACAGCAACCTCCTTCCATAGTCCTCTAACTACCTCATACTTATTTGCTCTGCACCGTTCTACACTGCCTAATCTCCCCACCCACTGGTTAGTCCGCGCTATTCTGTCCTGTTTGGTCTTTGCACCCTCTTTCATCCAGCCAAATACCCAGATTCTTGTACTCCTCATTTCTTCCTATCTCGTTGCCACACAGCATCCATGTCCTGTCCCTATCTGACGCATCACCATTCACTACCAATACCTTACTCTTCTCCCTACTGAACCTAACGTCAAAATCTCTGCCATACTCTGTCACGGCATTCAGCATCTCCTGCAGCTCAGCATGATGCTCACTAAGGACCACCACATCACCCGCATACAGCAGGATGCTTAGTACATCATCCGCAACTTTCACTCCTAATCCTGTTTGTCTCACTCTCGCTGCCATCTCCTCCACATACAGGCCAAATAGTAAGGGGAAAAGGACACAGCCTTGCCTCACTCCTCTCTTATTGCTTACCCACCCAGTCTCCAAATCACCCATACTAAACACAGCTCTCGTATTCTCATACATGCTCCTAATGATCCTAACTATCTTCCCACTCACACCAACTTCATCTAATACCTTGCACAGCATTCTCCTATCTACTCTATCATATGCCTTCTCTATGTCTAGAAAGGCTAGATATTTCTTCCTGCCATCCTTCCTCGCCCTCCCTATCACTTCATTCACTATGAACATATTATCCTCACCTCTCCTGTCCTTTCTGAAACCATTCTGCTCCTCACCCATTACCTTATTTCTTTCTATCACTTCACTCAGTCGTTCATTCAGCACTCCACAGAAAATCTTGCACACTGTATCACACACTGCTATTGGTCTATAAATCCTAATTTCCTTCCTACTTTTCCTGCCTCCTTTATGTATAAGAGTCACTCTACTTTCCTTCCAAACAGCAGGCACTCTCTCCTCCCTCCAAATCTTACCAAATAAATCATGCGGAGACGACCATTGCACACTCGCCAACAAGTGCCCAGAAAGGAAAAAAAATCATAGACCAAAAAGACAACAGAAAAAAACACAGACAAGTCAAACCTATTCCAGCATCACAGCTAGCGGAACTGGCCCATCTGTAAACATCATACCTACAACGCCTTTAATTGGAAAGGATACAGTAAAAAAAATCCTGTCATTCATGATGCACCCCCATCTAATTAACTCGGTACAGCCCAGTACAAACAATGATGAGTTAAACAGAGCACTCAAACTCAATAACCTGCCCCTCATAATTCTGCCAAGCAACCCACCATAAAAAAAGATACCAAATCTAGCAGATGACCAACAGAACCCGCAAGGAAACCAAACAGCAGATGCACAGCAATCCACACCCCACAACACGAGCATGCCACAAAGAGACAGAAGAGTCACAACAGACAACAGACAACGAAGTGAAAGAAATGCCGTCTATAGAAAAATTACGAGACCATGCAATTGGGCTCCAAGTCATCACAAGCAAAACTGAACCATGGCCCAAAGGAGAAACACTCAGTCTGGGTTTACTCAAAGCGGGAATTGGCACTTGTCTATATAAATGGAGATACACCAGTACATCATACACCGAACAAGAAATGTACATCTACTTAACAAACAATGAAATTGAACTCTCCAACTATTTCTGCTCAATAGACAAAAGTCAGTTTAAAATTATTCGCAATGGTCTCTTCCAAGAACTAACCCCTCCTCCAAACAAACAACTCAGACAAAAAGAGAGACATAGACACTCATCGAGATAAATACATCCTTGAGTAGCTCACCACCATTGCAAAGACACACTTACTTCATTTTCAATCCAGTTGATACTATAACTATAGTACAACACAATATAGCCCATTGGGCACCAAATAGACACATACTAACAAACACATACAGAAAAATAAATCCAGCCATAATCTTATTCAACAGTCACGGCATCGCACAAAACAATACAATACACATACACAACTACACTGCACACACATTTAAAACAAGCAATGAACTACAGGTCTAGAGTGCAATATTAGTAAAATCAAACATAAAACACCAAATCACTGTTAGTTTTGACACCGACATATTACAAATCACACTAGACACTAACACGGGCCCTATAAACATCGTCACCACGTATCTGCCACCACGCAGGCCTTACTTACCCATAACAGACCTTCACCGCCTAGCTTCAAACAGTACACCCAAATACATACTTGGATAATTAAACGCTAAACACCCTTGCATTGGCACACAAAACACTAACACAGCAGGACAAGGATTAAAAATGTTAATTAACACCAACAAACTAACCCATCTAGGCCCCGACTTCCCCACTTACATCGGTTTAAATTCACGGACATTATACTTGCCAACACACAAGCACACCACAACTACAGAATAAAACCAGGACCCACAACCACCTCAGATCACATCCCCATAATATTTACGGTAACATCGCTGCTAGTAAAAGTTCAAGTAATACCCAAACCTCACTATAAATCGACAAAATGAAAACAATTTAAAATACAGGTTGTCAATAACATACAGACCATAAACACTAACCATCTTACCACATAAATTCATGGTATCACACTATCCTAGAAGCCATGAAACAACATATCCCAAATGAAACACCATATAACAATAATAAAACTAATAACTAATCCCACCATAAAACAGCTACAACATGCTAAGAACAAACCTTGTCACAGAATGTAAACAGCAATTAAGAAAAAAAAAGTTGGAAAGATAAAATCGCTAACTTAATCAATATATACAAAGAACCAAAAGAGTTATGGAAATAAATAAATAAATAAAAATAATAAAATAAAAGGAAACAAAACAGACACATCATCATATAATAATACACAACAATAAGAAAACATACGACAGCGAAGAAAAGGAAGGAATATTCAGAGAAATTTGGAGAAACGTCTTTACTATCAGTCCAGAAGAAAATATTGATTTTGACCCCGTAAACGAAAACACAATAAACAACTATATAACAGATAACATCAACACATTCACAAAGTACGAAACCTCAGTAGACACGATAACCAGCAGTATATTACATCATCGATCACAACCCATGAAGTAACCAACACAATAAAAAAACCTCTTAAAACAACACTCCAAGACACAGTAAAATCAATAAAACCATTCTTACAAAACTACCAGAGTCCGCCATAGCAACACTTACCCAGATTTCCAATCACACCTACACAGCAGGCTATTTCCCACAACAGTTTAAGGGAGGAACAATAAAACTAATCCCCAAACTCGGCAAACCTACAACAAACCCTATTAACTACAGACCGATTTCATTACTAGAAGTTCCTGGTAAAATTCCCGATAAAATAATAAACAAAAGACAAAAAACATATGTAGAATATCATGATTTACTGCCAACAGCACAACATGGCTTTAGAACAAATAGAGGCGCAGAAACCGCTTCTAGCAATTACTACAGAAAAAAATAGCGCAATCACTAGGAAACAAAGACCAATGCTACCTTGTACTTAAAGAGGTTGCGAAGGCATTTGACAAGGATTTTGACACAGGACTCAAATTCAAAATCAATAACGCAGGATTACCACCCATATTATCCAAGATTCTCATGACCTTCCTAAATAACAGAACTGCTTGTATTTCTCTCCATAACTATACAGGGCCAGCATTTCAAATACACAGAGGGGTGCCACAAGGCAGCTCCATATCACCAACTCTATACGCCCTCTACACACACGATATCCCTGCCCCAACACCTGGATTCTTAAATATTTCATATTCCGACTACATAACACAAATAATCACACAACCTGTTAAGTCAAGAAGAGTGTTAGCAAAAAAGATAGAAAGAGAAATAAGGAAAATTAATGAATTTGAAAGAAAATGGAAAATAAAAACCAACACCACTAAATTCACCGTTATTCCCTTGGCAATCAAAAAGACACATCCAATAACAATTAATGGAACTTACATACCATACTCTAAAGAAGGTAAAATAGTAGGAATGAGTATCAATACCCAAGGCATAAACCCACACATAAAACACACCAAACGCTCAACATCACTAACTCTAACTACAATTAAAAAGTTCTATAAACTAAGTACCAAAATAAAAACACATTTAGTCAAAGCCTGCGCACTACCAATCATCGCATACCCCACTTACCCTCTTTGTGCTATATCTAAAACAAAAGTTCTATCCCTACAAAATTTCAAAATTAAGCTTTAAGATTCGCTCACGACGAAAAGTACCCATACATCAAAACCACTGACGAATTGCACCAACCCTCAAACTTCAAACCAATCAATGTAACGCTATACAATAGAGGAAATAAAATCAGGCAAAAATTAATAAACACATTACATGATGAAACATACACCACAATAACCAGGGATAACAATGCAAACTCCCACATCTGGATTACAAAAAAAAACCACAGAACTTTGCACAAGTTCTTTACAAATGTTTTTTGGGAAAATGAAGTAAATGAAATAAATAAATTAATTAATTAATTGAAATATATAAATAAATAAAGACAGTCTCGTTGATAGGGCTTTAGTTGTGTTTCTCACATTGTAGTCTCAAGTTAGAGTAGCTGTATTTCTATCCCCCCCAAAAGGGGTATTTTTGCAGGGTTTTGAAAATTAAGATTGATTTAAATAGGAAGACAGTTTATTCATATATCAATATGAAAGCTGATATTCATGTATACATAAGAAAACATAAATATTTATATCAATATTCTTTAAATTGATTTATCTCAAAACAGCCCTCACTCATTAATTTAAAACACGAATGTTTGCAAACATTTTCATAAAAAGAATAATGCAACGTAAGCACCTTGTGCCGCCCCCCCCCCCCCCCAAAAAAAAAAAAAAAGTTATAAGAGGTGCCACAAAAGTAAATGCACAATCAAATAAATAGCAACACGGTAAGCCCGTCATATTTCATTTTCTACTATATTTCATCATTCCCCACACTACTCTTACACTTAGAACTCTTCTTTCACCCCTGCTATTCTATCCCCCTACAACAACAACAGCATTTCGCCCAGTCCAACAGTGTCAATAAACCTTTTAACACTCATGCAATCCGTTCTCTGAATGATTACTGTGCCCCCTGCCTCCTCACGGCTTCCTCCAAATCTCTACAAGCATTTGAGGTGATGCAGAACCAATCACTTCGCCTCATCCTCTCTGCACTAAGTGGACTAAAATCTGCAACCTTCGAGAGGAGACTAATATGCCCTCTCTCCTCCACAGAATACAACAATTAACCAGAGGCCTCTTTGCCAGGATGACTCTCTCCGATAGGCAATACACTACCCCAAGTAGAGTCATTGCTGCCGTACAACAATACCCAAACCTCTTCACTAATAGGATATGGGCACGCAGTGTTGCTGACACACTCGCTACGCTGAACATGACACACATCTTTCATGCACATGGCACAACGCACCCACAATAAACAAGCCCTCCTCCGTGGTGACCTATTTTAACTGGCACGAGTGTCGGTTAGAGCCCGCCAGACTTGCTGCCTCTGTATTGAAATACTACCGGCTCACAAACGCACCCTGGAGGGGTACGCCGTTTTTAGTCCGTTAAGGGTAGTTGGTAGTCCAGAGGTAGTGATCCGTCAGTGCCCAAACCCATATGTGCATATGGGCGATATTTGGTTCTCCAAAGGGAAACGGATTCGACAGTCTACATCTGCCACTCTCTCTCTCTCTCTCTCTCTCTCTCTCTCTCTCTCTCTCTCTCTCTCTCTCTCTCTCTCTCTCTCTCTCTCTCTCTCTCTCTCTCTCTCTCTCTCTCTCTCTCTCTCTCTCTCTCTCTCTCTCTCTCTCTCTTTTTATTATTATTTGTTCATTGTTGTTGTTGTTGTTGTTGTTGTTGTTGTTGTTGTTGTTGTTGTTGTTGTCGTTGTTGTTGGTGTTGTTGTTATTATTGTTGCTGTTGTTGTTTTTGTTTTTGATTTTGTTGTTGTTGTTGTTGTTGTTGTTGTTGTTGTTGTTGTTGTTGTTGTTGTTATCGTTGTTTCTGTTGTTGTTGATGATAATGATGTCGCTGTTCTTGTTGTTGTTATTCTTGCCGCTACTGCTTCTGTTCCTGAAGTTGCTATTTCTACTGTTGCTCTGATAGTAGTATTTTTTGCTGTTCCTCTGTTTTTTTTCTGCTCTTTTTTGTTTGTTACTTATGCTTTTATGCATAAACAATCTGCTTATTAGAGACTCCTAATGATTCTCAATAAACACAAAGAGGTAAAATCAGATATCATTGCAGTTTATTTATTGTTTCATAATGCCAATCACTATAGCTCGAATACAGTTCGTCATATAAAAGTCTATGTTTTAGAAATAATTAAATTATCCATGGATATGAAGTGGGTCACAGTTTTGTGAACAGTGTCTCTGTGATTTAAGGGATGGAACAGTCATTAAGAAGAAAGACGAAGAGTAAAATGTACGTAGAGAAGGAGCTGAAAGAGAGGGAGGGAGTTCTTCAGACGTTCGCCTCACAGAGACAGCGGCTGTTGTGCTCGTGCTCCCCGAGTACGGTGGAGCTCATGTACAGACGTCCATAGGAGTTGACGCCAGTGGTGTCGGTGACATCCTCCAGGAAAGCATGGATGCCCGTCTCGTGAGGGTAACCCATGTGCCACATCAGGTTCTGGTGGGTGATGTGAGTGCCGTCAAGAGTGATCCAATGGCCGTCCATCTTGTGCACGCCGATCCACATGTAGGGATGGTCGACGTACTCATTGGCTGAGAAGAATAACGATGGCAATAAGTTTCCTTGTGTGGTAGGAAAAAAATATAGTTTTTGATGGCACAAGTTGATTAAAAAAAAAAAAAAAAAAAAAAAAAAAACAGGATCTCAATCATTGAAGCACTGAAAGTGAGAAAGAATGCTGCATATTAATTACTGCTACTGCTTCACTAATCTCACATTTTGTTTATGTTTAGGAATAAAAGTGTAACATCCACACCGATGCAACACTCATTTAGAATGACCAAATATTCACAAAAACTCACAGATCTCGAGCCAGGTGATGGAGAATGCTTCCAGTTCCTCAGCATTGTCAAAGACAGCCAGGTCGGATTTCCACTGCCCCTCGCCCTCTACCTCACAGAGAACCCTGCACTCCGCCCATGTCATGTTCTCCCCTGGCCTGTCAATAACGTTGAAGCAGAGACCCTCAGATTCGAAGAAATTCGAGGGGCACTGGGCGGCTGCGGAGGGAAGCAAGTTCATGTTTGAGTGTATTCATAAATATTTTAATTGAGTGTTGAATTTAGTCAGCTTCTTTTTTGTACTTTAGTTTGATAATACAAGAGAATATTGTTATGTAAACAAATTTTGAAAAAAAAAAAGTTATGAGTGTTTTCTATTTTCCAAGCATCCTGTCACCCATTAATAGAGCTTAACTTTTAATGCATATATGACATTGAGGAATGATGATGTCCATTTCTGATTTCTTTAAAGTGCTGTTTTGTTTGGTATGTGACGGTAATACTACTGAACTTGTTTTGTTTTACGAGGAAGAAACACTGAATCTTTACGTTCTAAAATATTTCAGTAGAACATAATATGACGTCAGAGATCGAATCCTTCAGACAACACTTATGATACATATCATCTTACCACAGTAGTCAGTAGCCATGATAAGCGACAATAACCAAGTGGATTGATATTCCCTCATGTGCTATAAAAGCTGCTCTTTCCATATTGAGAAGACAAAATATAGTTGTTGTTTACTTACCCACAAAGGCTGCCATGGAAGCAATGATCACTTGATGAAGGAGAGACATTTTGGTGTCTGTCTGAATGAAGTTAATACCAACAAGCAACCTTTTATACACCACTGATGGGGATCAGTAGTGGGAGAGGGAGAGAATATAAAACTTGATATTAGTGAGAAATTACACGATATCTCTCTCAAGCACTATTTCCCTCGATAGCGTGTTACAGGGAACTTTCCCACGGCTTGTCACATTATGTGCTAATGACCTCATGTCTTTTTTTTTTTTTTTTTTTTTTTAGCAGTAGGCGCTAAGTCTATTATCCATGCATGGAGGTACAGGCTGCGGCGAGCCTTTGCTACTTAGAACCCGGAATGCTGGCATGGATCTACTATACTTCGTTGATGTAACATCATTGTTGAAAAGAAGTCTTAAACACTAGAGAGTCTTAAAAATAAGGAATATTGTTTACCATATCCATGCACTAATTATCATTAAATTGTAATGAATAATTTCATACTCATTTTTAAGGAGCAGCATATTTATCTGGAGAAATCATTGAGAGGGAAGTAGGGTAAGGAGAAAGATGCGATAGATATTTTTCTGTTTAAGAATTAGACAGTAATTATCTGCAAAAAACGGGAATCGGTGTAAACGAACTTTTCATGGCGAGCTTCAAAATTCTTGTTCGTATTGACGTAGTTAATATTATGTACATAACATATAAGACTTGGCATAAAGGGAAATTAAGGTAGTTATATGGCAGTCTCTGATAAATAACAGCTAAGATATGTAAGTCCATACTTGGATACGAAACTATTCATTAGTTTACTTGGTACAGTGCGTAGTGGTAGACCACCGAGAGTGGTGTCATAGGGTGGGGGAGGCGAAGTTCCCCCCTGAATATCCCCTCCATGATTGATATTCGAAAAATAAGGTATTTTTTTTACTTATAAGAATATATGTGTTCTTCTAAGTAGAACTTTTAAGTATAGTCTACCTGTCAGAAGAAGTGAAATTCTATAGGTAACAAAAAACAAACAAACAAACAAACAATATATATATATATATATATATATATAT
>CM035223.1:18044593-18047351 GCA_020233015.1 Callinectes sapidus | reverse complement strand
CTCTCTCTCTCTCTCTCTCTCTCTCTTGGGACCACTTTCTGAAACATTTTTGCGTCCCATCTTCACTACTTTCAGAAGGTTCCAGGTTTTTATGGGTGTTTTGTACTGTTCTTGTGACAGATCAACGGGTTTTTTTTTTTTCTATATTACCGACAGGAGAAATACTTGACAACCCAGTTATTCATCTCAGTGGCCTTGGAAATTAGTCAAGGTGAAAGAGTGAAGTGTTTCTGAATACGGGTCTCTCTCTCTCTGACTCTCTCTCTCTCTCTCTCTCTCTCTCTCTCTCTCTCTCTCTCTCTCTCTCTCTCTCTCTCTCTCTCTCTCTCTCTCTCTCTCTCTCTGTTACAATCTCGTATTCTCAAATATACATGTACTTCACCTCAACTATTTCAGGATGCTTTATTTAAATTTGCATGAGTTTTTTAAGGTGTTTTTATGGTTCTATAGGCAGAGTGACAAGATTTTGACAATATTAATAGGCGAAGCACTCTTGAAAACCCTGCTAATCATCTCAATGGCCTTGGAAAATAGTGGAGGTGAGAGAGAGCAAAGCGTTCCTGAATACTGAGTCTCCCGTGGCTCTCTCTCTCTCTCTCTCTCTCTCTCTCTCTCTCTCTCTCCGTTGTGCCTGGCCAAGGTTCAAAAGAATTTCCTCGAACGCGGCCCGATATTTATTTCCTTGGGTTTGTCAGGAAGAATGTGGCGCGGCAGACGGACCCTACCTCGCTTATCCCCTTCATCAGAGCTGCGGTAATTCCCCTTCTGTTACGACCGCAACCCTCTCCCCATCACCCCATCACCCCCATCACCCCTTCACGCCCCTTTTCTCTCCCCACAACAGCACTCCCCTCTGCCACTCTCCCAGATTGGATTACTCACGTGCTTTAGGGAGGGTGTGGCACTGATAAGGGCACTCGTTAGGCTCTCTAGGGCCGCCCTGGTGGTCTCCTTGTGGCACCGCAGGGTTTGTCTCCTCCGCTTTGGTCTGTGTAGTGTCCGGAGATGGTTTTTTGGTGTCTTCTGCTGGTGTGGCTCCACGTGTGTCCTTTTGATTGGTGCTTGAGTCATCCACCATCACCACCACCTGCCGGGCTGGGACTGGTGGGGGTGGCAGTTGTGGTGGTTGTTGTTGTTGGTGGTGGTGATGGTGGTGTTGGTATTCACGGGGGTGTTCGTAGAGGTTATGGTTTTTCTCTTGTTGGTGGTGTTCTACTTGTTGTTGTTGTTGTTGTTTTTGGTAGTGGTGGTATTGTTGTTGTTGTTGCTGCTGTTGTTGCTGTTGTTGTTGTTGGTACTCTTGTTGATGGCGATGTTGTCGTTTTTGTTGGTGGGACTCATGATTGTTTTGATGGTATTCGTAATAATGTGGTTGTTGTTGTGTTTGTTCCTGTTGTTGTTGTTGCTGCTGTTGAGTGTGGGGGTGGTAGTGGTGGTAGTACTGCCGCTGCTCGTACTGGTGGAGGTACTGGTGACGGTGGGTGCCGACAGCTTCTGTCACCGAGGTGGTGTCAGCGGCCTCTCGGCGGTGCTCCCCCTCCCTCCACACGGAGAGAATTGGCGCCTGTGGCTCTTCCCGTTCTGGTGGCGGCTCTGAGGGCGAGGCCTTACTGCTGCTGCTGCTGCTGCTCTTCTTGGACGTCACGAAGGAGCGCCACCCGCGGTCCAGGGAGCTAAATTTTTGGAAAACAGTCAGCCTCTCGTGTTTCTTCCGAGTGAAGTCAAGTGTGTTGAATTTCTTGGTGAGACTCTTTGTGGAGGAAGACTTTGATACCGCGGTGGTGGTGGTGGTGGTGGCGGCGGCGGGAGCAGCAGCATGGGGGGCGGGATGAAACTCAGACTCGGAGTGGTGGTGGACGGAGCTACAGTCATCGACCATGCACGGTTTCTTCTTTTTACGGGGCAGCTCGGCGTAGATGTCTGATAAAGCCACGTAATTAGCGTTGCCTGAGTCATCTTTGCGACTCGCCACGCCCATCTCTAGCGGCGGGCGTGAAGGCGGGTCCCTGGTGGAGTGCTGGCGGTGGGTGGTCGGCAGCTGGGGCGTGAAGACACCTTTCGGCTTGTGGCGGGGCAGACTGGAGTAAAGCCTCACTGTCTTGCCGTTGATCTTAGTGAACTCAGCTCGAGACTTCGAAGGGCGATTCAGTGAGGTACAGCCTGAGAGGCGTGTCTGATCCAGCGAGGCACACACTACCGCGGGGCTCTCAAAGGTGTCCCAGGAGTCCAAGATCTCGACGCTCGATTTGTAAAAGTCCTCGGGTGGTGAGGAGGAGCGAGGCTCCTGTGGGGGCGCAGGAAGGCGCGTGGGCTCGGCACTGATGGGAGGCAGGACGGCCTTAGTGGGTGGGGGACGCCTGCTGGGGGCCAGGTCCCCGCCGGACATAAGCTCTTTCAGCTTCCTGGTGATAAGCAATCCGCTGTTGCAAATCATCTTGCAGCATCAGTTATTCACTAAGTATTATACACAAGTCAGCCACTGGAGGCAAACATCTTTTTTTCCTAACTCATTATCGTTGTCACAAGAGCGAGACACCATAGAACATGATCACTGCACTGTCCTCTGGCACTTGACGTGGCTACTGGAGGGCACCGAGGAGTGACCCAAGCGACACGCAAGTCAAGCGGGTCACATGGTCAGCTGAGAGAAGCGCGTGGGGCCGGGCGGGCGGGAGACGGCGGCAACACCCTCACACTCTCACGGCTCAGAGCCAACTGACTTCCCACGTTCAGACTCAGTCCCCTCCTACCTACCTGA
>CM035223.1:18034593-18039593 GCA_020233015.1 Callinectes sapidus | reverse complement strand
GACAGTAAATAAAGCACTAAGGGACATGTTTTGAGTCTAGAGGCATAGTTAAGGCATGCTGATGGACATGTACCCCAAAAACAAGAATCAAATCCCCTTTTAAGATAACACGACTAACCTTATATTACTGGAATCTTTTATATGCCATCAGAAACCCCCTGACCTCTCCTTGCCTTCTGACTCTCTCTCTATACTCGGCTCGTAAGGCGTTCCTCCACTAACTGCGCCACTGTTTGGACCTTAGAAATAGCAAAGTAATAGTAAGAGTAGATGTATCCGTAGAAAGTGAAAGCTTGGCAGAGGAGACAATGCAGCGAGTTGGATGGGTGGCTGTGCAAAGTAACAGTCCATTGTACACCGGGCACTCACAGCCTACACTACAGCACCCATAGGAATAAGAGAATAGTAGTGCTTTGTGGCCTTCCTGTGCAAAGTAGTACAGCGTGTTGTCACTTATCTTCCGCAGCGCTCACCGGTCCTCGCCACCAACACACGCACACACACACGTACCTGCAACAAGAATTAATAATCAGTTAACACTTCCTGGCAGATGAATAACTCATTAGAAATGCTTGTAATAAAAAGAAAAAACAATAAATAAATAGAATACAAACTTGATATTTGATGATGACTTTAAGATATGCAGCATAAAGTTTACTTGAATAATATGAGATGTAAAGAAGAAAAAAACTGATCTCACCACAGCTTTGACTGATTAATGTCATAAAAAAACATGAAATGAGAACAATACACTTACAGCTGTTGTAATATAAACAAAAATAATAATAAGATTGACTTGACAACAAAGAAAGAACATGCTGTTAAAAATAAATATCAATATTTTGCACTTCCAATTTATTCTTCTTGTCACAATAAACATTTAAAGTTGATGTGTCATGCATGAAAGACAAATCCAATCCCTCACAAGTTTTAATTCAAAGATATGTGTATAGTTTCCTTAATAACAATGGACAACAACCACTATAATATCATCACTATCATTCCCTAACTCCTTTCATTTTGCCTTCATTACATTATCGATTGTAAAAAAATATTAACGAAACGAAACGAAAGAGAAAAGCTTCATACTCATAGCCATTTCAAAATATAAATAACACCTTTCAGAACGCCAGAACAGAAACACTACAACGCAAACACTCACATCAACATTCCTCAGTCACCCCTTAAAACTAAACAATCCAACGTTTTCTCTCACTACACTGCCTCCATCCCATCCATCCTCTACTATTACACGATAAAACACTGGAACAACAAAAAACACAACACAATCATTACAATCAACATTCCTTAGTCACCCCTTAAAATCAAACACTCCCTAACGTTTTCTCTCACTACAACGCCTCCTCCCTCCTCTCCCACCTACTCCCCACCCCTCCCCAGTGATTATGCGAGGAGCCCAGTGCCGTAACAGAGCAATACCGCGCTAATGCCAGTAATCCTCACCCGCCCACCGCCGCTGAACAATCACAACGGGATAAAAAGAGAAACACACAGCGCCGTCACCCCCCAAACCCGTTAACAGTAAGTACATGCAGGCCCCGGGGAGCGTTGCCTGTTATGCTGACTGCTGCTGCTGTTACTACTACTACTACTACTACTACTACTACTACTACTACTATTAAGAAAAAAAAGGAAAAAAGGTGTGTAGTATTATGAAAGAGCGTAATTCTAAAAAAAGGAAGGAAGAATGGAAAGAGAGAGAGAGAGAGAGAGAGAGAGAGAGAGAGAGAGAGAGAGAGAGAGAGAGAGAGAGAGAGAGAGAGAGAGAGAGAGAGAGAGAGAGAGAGAGAGAGAGAGAGAGAGAGAGAGAGAGAGAGAGAGAGAGAGAGAGAGAGAGAGAGAGAGAGAGAGAGAGAGAGAGAGAGAGACGCTGAGACGCACGATTACACACACACACACACACACACACACACACACACACACAGAGGGGGGGGGGGGAGGTGAAACTATCAGCATATCATGGGGTTGAACAAAGAGGTAAGATTTAACGCACAGGAGCTAATCCGGCTGACGTCTGTGTAAATGACAAACACTTTCTGAACTGTTACTTGGTGCCGAAGGGAGTTACCGAGGAGAGAGAGAAAGAGAGAGAGAGAGAGAGAGAGAGAGAGAGAGAGAGAGAGAGAGAGAGAGAGAGAGAGAGAGAGAGAGAGACTTACTGCATCTCTACCCTGTTCTTCTCCCACACGTACTTCACCACCAAGAGCAGCAAAGAAATCAACAATTACCCTCATTATAAACCAACACGCCTGTACTTCAAGATTCCCATATTCTCACTCTCTTGACGCACAAACAACACCTTATTGATGATCCCGTTTCTTGCCTCACTCCACCTCCGCCTCGCCTAGATTCAGAAACTCTAAAGCTCCGTATTCTGAAAGTTCCATGTCTTACCTCCACTATTTTCAAAAGACTCTAATTGAAGGTAGACGGGTTAATAAAGGTATTTGGACGGTTTTAGTGGCAGGATGATAAGGTTTTCACGGTATTAGAAGCAGAAACAGGCCTTGAAAATCTATATATGTTGTCTTTTTTCATTGTCGTGGCGAGAGAGTAAAGCGTTTCTTAATGGGTCAGTGGGGGGGGGGGGAAAGGAGAGGGCAACCGTACCTCTCTCTCACCACTCCTTGTTTTGTTACCATTTCAAGGTCCCTTTATTTTTCTTTATTATGTACATTTGATGTTTTAATTTAAGTTTGTTTGTTTTTTTGAGTCACTACATGAAGGGCGGAAGTTGGGGGAGAGGTACGGGGAACTGCACTGCGTTTAACCTATTGAAAAGCCTCAGGTTGAACTGATACAGACGATTTTTACCTGAAAAACAGTCTATTTAAAGTAAATAACGATATTGCACGATGTTTTTGACACTGTAGTGGCGTATTAAGACGATCTTTACCTGAAAGAGAAAGTTCAAGTGACCAGCGGGAGTTCACGAGTGTTTTTGAGTGGTTTTGATGGCAGAATAAGAAGACTGTGCTAGTTTATTCAGTGTCCGTCATCTAATTCCTGCATTGAAGCTGCAAGATGGAGTACCAGATAGTGGATTGTGCTATTACACCCACTACCCTTGCCGTGTGTCAAGGTATATATAAGGTAAGTCACCACCCCCCACCCGCGGCGCTATCTTGGATTCTTATTTTATCGGTCATTTTAAGCCATATCTCTCAATCATTACATGCTCATCTTGCCACAGTATGCAGCCATTGTACTAAACTTTCATATGAGCCATTCAGACATAGCTTTCGTGGTCAAGTTTAAGTTTAATGAAGGTGGGAGTGAGATAGGAGGGGGGGCCTTACCCCACCACGGAGCCTCCGCCAGCCGGCTCATATATCAGGATATTGTCTTCGTTTCTGGACTGTTTATTTGGTATCAATAGTCAAATTTAACGCTTTCTATGAATACTGCATCGTGTTTCAAGTGATTTGCGTGCGTGTAAGGGCTGGAGATCGCTGTGGTTGGCGTTATCAGGGTGGTAAATAAGGAGGAATTTTTGCGCTAAATTTCTTGGAACGCCAAATGCACTTTTTTATTTGAGTCTGTATCAAGTTGTTATTAATTGCAAGAGGTAGTCCATATACAATGATATTTTATGCCTAAAGTTCAGTGAAATGAGTGGAGAAGAAAAGTGTTATTTAGCGGTGTCAAAGTAACATTAAAAACTTAATTATCAGCCTGTGAACAATTTATTTCTGCCTCTAACTCACTCTAAAATGCTTAAAATAATTCAAATTAATTAATCGATTGTTTTGAAATGGGTTTTGGTTCCTCTGAGGTGGTAGTTAATGGATATTTAACGAGTTTTAAAAAGGGTCATATTTTCATAAAATTGTTTTTTTCCCGTGGAATTTCTTTACAATTACTGTTGTTAGGAGTGTGTTTATACTTTGGGAATTAGTTATCCTATTTATCAAGTATGATCAGATAAAATAGGTTTATCTAAAGGCGTTTTATCGAGGGGTCATTTTTAAAATGGTTTACGCTACGTAAATATAGAGCTGTGACGTCATCAGCCGTGACGTCATCAGCTGTGACGTCATAGGGCAGGCGCCTCCCTGCCCCCTTGACTTCCTGCCATATATAGCCTGAGTTACTGTATGTGTACTGTGTTTGTGTGTGTGTGTGTGTGTGTGTGTGTGTGTGTGTGTGTGTGTGTGTGTGTGTGTGTGTGTGTGTGTGTGTGTGTGTGTGTGTGTGTGCTGTAATACTGTTATATTGGCTCTCTCCATAACTAGCATTGTGAAGTGATTTTTTCTGGGATTTTGAGGTGTGTGTGTGTATGTGTGTGTGTGTGTGTGTGTGTGTGTGTGTGTGTGTGTGTGTGTGTGTTTGTGTGTATGTGTATTGTCACAGACGTGGTACCCATATTTTATTTTATTTGTGTACATATGTTTTTCCCTTCTTCCCCTTTGTGCTGTTCAGTTCGGCTTCGTGGCGGTTGGTGCCGCGAGCCACCGCAGGTCAGAAATGGGGGGGTTAATATGGGCATTACCTCTCTCATCATCACTGCTTTTCGAAGGCTTTACTTTAAGGTATTCGTGTTTTTTGGTGTATTCTTATGGTTCTGGTGATAGATTGACAAGAATTCTAAGTTAAGATGAGAAACTGTCTTGAAAACCTGTCTCGGTGGCCTTGGAAAGAGAGGATGGATTTCTCAATACGAGCGCTACTAATCTTGCATCTCACTTGTAGAAGAACACGCTAACTGCAGAGAGAACCCGTTTTCTTTGTAATTAGTCCGCCAGGTGAGTGTTTGAGGTAGCAGCGGAGTGAAGGGCTGGCCAGGTGAAGGGGCAACCACCACAGTAAGAGGTCAGGTCTCGTGGTAATAAAAGAAAAAGAATGGCCATGTTTTAGGGTGAGATGGGGAAGGATATAAGGCCCACATTCTGAAACACTTTGCTATCTTAACACGACTATATTCAAAGGCCGCAGGGATGACAAGGGGGGTTTTCAAGTGTGTTTTTCCTGTTCATAAT